>ML812415.1:110676-169578 GCA_009831015.1 Picea engelmannii
TTTGCAAGGGCAATAACATTTACCGTCACCCTTTTCACCCTCTTTAATTCTTTTCCCAGCTCTAATGTTTTCTGACATTCTTCTCCACAGACTTATACTGAAACAAATATCTATTTTTTGTTCGCTGAGAAGACCCGCAAACCATTTTTGAAGCATCGTTATTATAGCAAACTTGTCGCAACATCCGTCAAATGCAACATATTTATAGATTTTGTAACGTCGCAATTCTGACGTAAAAAATTCCTAAGTGACCGTTGGTATTTTGACTTGGTGAACATACTAAGGTGACCGTTGGAGGGGAAAACCTAGTTTCGCAAACGTCGCAATTGTGACATACATTTTCACAAACGTGGCAAGAGAGACGTTCCAGTGGAAAACGTGGCAAGATCGACGTTAACGTGGCAATTGCGACATACATCTTCACAAACGTGGCAAGAGAGACGTTCCAGTGGAAAACATGGCAAGAGCGACATTAACGTGGCAATTGCGACATACATCTTCAGAAATGTGGCAAGAGTGATTTTCCAGTGGAAAACGTGGCAAGAGCGACGTTCCAGTGGAAAACGTGGCAAGAGCAACGTTAACGTGGCAAGACTGACGTTAACGTGGCAATTGCGACATACATCTTCACAAACGTGGCAAGAGTGACGTTCCAGTGGAAAACGTGGCAAGAGCGACGTTCCAGTGGAAAACATGGCAAGAGCGACGTTAACGTGGAAATACCAACGTTAACGTGGCAAGAGCGACATTATCGGGCAACATGAACGTTTTTTTTTATAAATTTCCTCTATTTTGCGACAATATGGACAATTTTGTCCATAACGTCGCAAATAAAATGTCAGAATTTTTACAATATGTAGTAGTGCACCCTTCTCACACAACAAAATCCCTAAAAACATAAAATAATGCCCTTATCTCTCTCAATCCCTAGAGATAATGTCATTTTGTTGTGGGGTATATCGAGTGGTATTTCAACATGCTATGCCAGATTTCTCATAGAACTACTCAAACTCTTTACCACATAATTCACATCTGTTGTCAATTCTCAACACCTTGATATTTTTCTCCGTCTGGTTTTCTATAAGAGATTTAAACTCTTTGAACTCGTTGAAAACCTTAGATTTCTTCCTTAGGAAATATAGCCATGTCTTCCTGAAGAAATCATCTATGAAGGAAACTTAATACATAGATCCACCTAGTGATGGAATCGGTACATTCCAAAACACATCACTATGTATCAATTCCATTATCCCTTTTTCCTTTATGGCTGCAAATGGGAATCTCACATGATTTGTTTCCCATATATGCAATGTTCACAAAAATCAACTTCTAAGTTACAATATAGAAAACCTTTGACCATACCTTTTTTTTGCATAGTTCGAAGTCTTGTTTCCTTGATATGTCCCATCATATGGTTCTATAACATGGTCAGGTCGACTAGATGAGGAACAATCGAATCGGTTAGATTTGAGTCAACCTAAGTCGAGTTGATTCGAGTCATAGTAAATTCGACTTTAGAGACAATAATGTTGTTGCATCTAGTAAAGTCAACACTCCCCAAAAACTTGTACAAGGTTCCAATCTAAAATCCTCTTATTAAGACCATTGCTCCCCTGACCATTTTGTATGAATCCTTTTGAAATAAAGTTTGCACACCTACTTCAGTAATTTTACTGAGATATTATATTTCTTGCCAAACCAAGAATATGTAGCACACCTGGAAGGGTTCTACTCCTCCCATCTTGTTGCATCAATCAAAATCTTCCTCGTCCAACAATTTTTGTTGTCAAGTCGTCCCCCAAGAATACATTTCTTCCATATATCTCATACTCACAAAACCAATCCCTATGAGGTATCATATGAAAATATGCACCTGATTCGATCAACCAAACATCATGCTCTGACTGCATACTAGTTGAACCCGGATACACATATCCTCCTTTGTCTGGAGAAGCATTTCTTTCTGTTAGCTAATTTCTGTCAAATTCAGAAATTTTCTCACCAGCCTTTGACGTGCAGTCCCTTTTGTAATTCCCATATTTACCGCACTTCCAACATATTTCCATCCATTGAATTGAGGATTTATATATACCCTTCGAAATAGACCATCGACCAGAGAATTTAATTTTACCATTATCAATTGGTCGACCTATCACCATAAATGAATCCTTGGTTGATAATTCTATGTTATTCTACCTCGTTTCCTCTTATAGCAGAGATGAAACCACATATTCAAGAGTTAATCTGGTTGTGTTACTCTCAATGTCCATGACTAGACTATCCCATGAATCTAGCAAAGAACAAAATAGACTGATACATTTCTCCTCCTCGGTGATTTTAATATGCACAAACAATAAGTAACTTATCACAACATTGAATGCATTTAGGTGCTATGTTACTCGGATACTATCATTCATCCTCAGAAGATACAGTTTCTTTCAAAGAAATAGCTTTTTTATCAGGGGTTTCGACTGGTACAAGCTTCCCAACTTGTCTCGCAGTTTCTTCATAGTGCCTTTTCCTGAGACATTTAGTAGTACGAAATATGCAAGCCATAGTTGAATCGAGCTCCTTTCCTTTATTTTTCATTTCTCTCATTCTTCCTTCGACATACTCGTTGAAATTGTTCCTAGATTCACAACTACCCAGTGTTCTCAATCTACAAGGAGATCTTCCATTTTAAGCTTCCACAGCTCAAAATTATGACCGTTAAAATTTTTGATCTCTATCATCAAACTTCTTGCCATTATTTTAAGCACAAATTAAATATCACTACCTTACAACTCCCACTATGTTCTCTGCTATATTTTTTAAACACAAGAAGATTTACATCACACTCCATTGCATGCTTAAATGGCCTCCTTTGCCTCAATTATATATGAGAGAGTGAGAGGAGAACAATTCCCATGATGCATGTCGGGTAAATTAATCTAAGTTATAAAATTCCATAGGCATGTAAAACACTAGTATTTCTCGGGTGGTCACTCATCTCAGTACTACTCTAGCTCGAGCACGCTTAACTGTAGAGTTCTAATGGGATTCGATGCATTAACACTATGTTTTAGGCATGTACATAAGACCACTAGGAAATCATTACATGATGTATGCAATTAACAAATGAAGATGGTATCACATTCCATTCCCTATCAAAAGGGTGAATATCATGGTTTATCAAAACCATAGGCTTGAAATGTTGATTCAATGAAAAAGATGGTTGGCCACGGAGAACCACCTAGAACAACATGTAACATCCATTACAAGAAGACTAGTACATTGTGGAATGCCTTAGGATGAAAAGTGTTAAGTATGAAATGGAGTGGTACGCTATCAAGGCCTCCTAGTCCTACCCTTGTTCCCCAAGAGTGACAACACTGGACTAGGACACAAATTATGACCACCAAGGTGAAACAAGACAAAAATCATAAATTCCAAACTCATGATCCATTATCTAACTTCAACCCATGATCCTCACCTAAATGCCTAATGCATTAAATGTGACACTTTATATGGAACAATGACTAGTGTAGCTCATGTGTGTTAGACCATCATCATCAGATAGATCATGATGATCAAGTGCAATGAGCTAATATGGATGAGAGGGGAGGACCCCAAGGGGTTGTTGTCCGTGGAAAATACTAATCACCACCATCATCATCGAAATCATTGTATTTATTACATTCCATGAGACATGATCTCCTTTAGTTACCCCTAGCTGAGGGGGTAATATGACCTTTAGGTTTCTTTATTTATGTTAAAATATCATTCTTACGGCCCATTGTATTTATCTTTTTGTGAATGAGCGTAGCCGACATATATTTCTCTTCATAGATAAGCTACCACCATTCTAGTTAGTTTGTGTTTTGTATTTTTCTATTTTGTTCATTAATAGAAGTTGGATTTCGCTATATTTTTGTGTTCTCTGTGATAATTATGTTTGTATCTTATTTCTTTCTCAATAGAATCTAAATAAAGTTATTTCTTTCTTTCTTCCATAGGCTCAAAATGACAAGCATCAATGTAACAAGTCTTTCAACCATTTGACCCCTAGATAGCCATTTGATCCCATGGATTTGAATAACTTGTAAGGATTCTAATTCCATTATCTCTAGTAAAGCAATGAGTTCATTATTTCTCTTTGTCAAATTTCCAACCCATGAGTACACTCTATTTTTTATTTTATCAACATACAAAAACTATAGTATCTTCTTTGAAGCATATGATGTTGCAAGTGCCTCATGGTGTGCAATGCAATGAGTACCAATAAGATTTGGTAGATCATTATTTAGCAATGTGACAAATCTTTTTTCACATCCAACCATATATGAAACACCATCAATGGAAACTACTATTGGTTTTTCATTTTTAAAATGTCTTGTTTCCTTGAGATTAACGATGATATCATATATAGTCTTTCATTTTCCATCAAGAACACTAATCATTTTAATAAATTGTGAGATTGGAGGGCTCAAACCTTTTAAGTCTAGATATGTGGAATATAGAACAAGATATTTTTCCAAACCATAGTCTATACTTTCATCTAACATCTTAGAGAAAAATGGACTTTCAAAAAAAAATCTAACATGCACCTCTTCAAGGTAATATGATATGCAATGAAGAAATTCAATTGCATATTTGTTATTTATGTATGAAGAATAATCCACTGGAAAAGACATATTAGGTGTTTGTAAATGCATTTGAAGATAACATAGTTCTTCATAAGTAGCAATTGCAATATCGTTCTATACAATAAAATATGTTAATGTCATGGTGGTTATCACCCTTTTCTTATTGGTGTCATTTATAGTCATTATGTATGTTTGAATGGGCTTAGTTACCCTTTTAGTTTCATACAATGTTTTTTGAACTGATGTTTGATTAATACAATATTGTGAATAAGTTGTCATAGAATCATATTGAATTGTATTGCATCCATTTCCAATACCTCGTGGACCTTGAGCCCTATATTTCTCAGAATTTTTTCACTTCACACAAGTCTTTTCATCTACAACATTGATACTATACACCCAAGGATGTTTTATTTCCCACTCTTCTCAAAATTCATGTTTTGAGGAGGTCTTGCTTCTCCTCGGACCACTAGATCCACCATCTTGTCCTTCTTTGTCACGACCAAGAATTTATAAATCATCGATAAGTTCTTCATCCATGTCTTCATTAGGTTCATCATTCAAATCAAGTATACATGAAATATCTTTGACATTATAAGTTTTTGATATTGTAAAATATCCATAAAATTTGTCCAAAATTGATTGATCCTTATTTTTTAGAGACATTTGTATTTAAATAATTTACCTATGGAAAAAAAATAACAACAAGAAAATAATTTTTGAAACTAAAAAAACTCATAAATCACCCACATGATATTAGTTCTATTTTAAGCATCCCATGAACCATAACATATTTTATGCATAACAAAACACATTTTTAAACATAGTGTTTGTGAGGCTACCATATATATTAGACCTTTTAATGAACCATTGCAATTTTGATTTGGTTCCAAGAGTCACCAAATAAAGGCTCAGGTGAAAATGTTACACATCTCAACAATTTCCCATTTTGTTCCTCACCTAAGTTCCATTGACTTATTTCTGTGAGATATTTCATTAGTTTTTAAAATATTTTATCCCCACATCCCAACATGGATACCTCATCCTTTTCTCATTTTTTTCCCCATGTGGTTTCTAATGGAAATACATATTAAATGGATTTCGATTCATAAATCAACTACATGTTTATATCATAGTTTAAACATGATGATTGTGACCTTCTATAGGGTTCTTATTAGTTGGTCTTTATATTTGGATTTAACATGATCACTTGCAAAAGTTTGGATCCAATAGCTCAAGAGTGATGTCATGTCATGTTATTGTATTACAACGTATAAAGAAAGGGGAAAGTTTGTAGGGTAGGGGAAAGTTTGCATGCAAATTTACTATCAACTAATGAAATCGCCACCATAGTATTTGTGCTCTACCTCTTGGGAAATTGTGGGAAATTTTTATTGGACTAGGGAAGAGTACAACTTGCCAGATCTCAAGGAGGTGTAGGGTAGGAAACTAGAAATTTGGTTTCATTTTTTTTACACAAAAACCTATAACTTTTAACAAAAAAATTTCCACTCGCAACTTTCAACAAAAAAATTTCCACCTATAAAAAATTGTAGAGTATCCTATATTTTCAACAAAAATTTCCACATACAACCCAAAAAATATTCCACCTGTCAATAATTGAAAAGTATTCCATATTTTCAACTAAGAATAGAACTACATGCTCCTCAAAATTACCTCTAATTTGGTTTGAAGTTAGATACACCTGAAATTCTTGTTACTCCTATTATTCTTTATGGATGTGAAGTCTAGGGATGTAGTATCTCTCGTGAATCTTGGAGAAAAAATAGAGTAAATACAAAAGAAATTTATAACCTATAATCTCAAAATTAAAGGAAATACTCCCTATTCCATCCTTCTCTTAGAGGCAAGCCTTTCCCCCATTGAGAGCATGGCTATGACTATATGCCTAGTGTATAACAACAAGTTAAACAACATGGAAGACACGAGGTTTCCTAGAATTTCTTCAAATTCTAGACGTAACCACCATCGAATCAAGCAAGGATGGCATAAATATGCACAGTCTTGGCTAAGTTATTGGGGAATCATGGAAGATGCCATTTTGCACAATAAGGATACTATTAAAAATATCATCAAATCAAAATTTAAGAAGAAAACGTGGTGTGATAAAGAGTTAGAGAAAAAAAGAAAATTAAGGTATTATAAGGATGTAATCAACCCTAATCTAGAAGATCAAAATTATCTCTATGTTTTGATAAGTGTAAATAAAAAAAATAAAAAAAACATTTCTAAGATAATAACAAATTCTCACGAGCTCCATAGTGAAACTGGACGTTGGTCGATTCCTAAAACACAATGGAATGAGAGAGAGTGTCACCTTTGTGACACTGAGAAGGTTGAAGATGAAAAACACTTTCTTTTAGATTGTCCAACCTATACATGGATTAGATCTCAATTTCAAAATATTTGTCACACTACCAACCTTCCTAACCTTTGAACTCAACAAAACTATGGTGATCTTGGAAAGCTTCTCTTAATACTTTTCAAGCACATAAACAAAATTCTAAAGAATTGCAAGTAATCCCTTACCCTCTTAAGGTTCGATAGAAGAATTCAGTCTCAGTGGACGTTAATCATCATAATCATCATCATATGGTGTAAATCCTAATTTTAATTGTTTGATCAATATGATCACACAAGTCAGCTATGTAGTCTTTTTTAACTTGATTCTATTTCGTCATGGCTCAAAAATCCAGAAAACATGATCCAAATTTTATGAGAAGAACAAAATGAATAAAGATTATTAAAATATGCTTAACAAAGAATAACATAGATACAATAAAAATGGTTTTCTATTCAATAACGAAATAAGATGAAACTGTAAAATGTAGTGGAAAACGAGCTTGTTGGAAAGGTGGTGGCTTATCTCTTAGAAGAGATGTGACATTTGTGCTCATTCACAAGAAGATGATTACAATGAGGCTCTGAAGGCATTTTTACAATAAATAGGAATGTCAAAAACCCTAGACATTCAAAAACCTAACCCTAGGATATGAAGTGCCAAAAGTCATGTGGGCCCCGTTTGGGTAAGTCAATACATCAACTTCTCAGGGTCGTAACTTTTACATACGATCTTTGTTTTAGGCGCACGATAGCTCGTTGGAAAGGTATCGTCGAGTAGATTCATTTTGGGGGCTCAATAATTCCTTCAATTTTCATTGAGGAGTTCGATCCCCAAAAACCTTCATTTAGGCCCTCAAAATGGCCCCGAAAGTTAAAACTACTAAAAATAGTAAATTGCCAAAATTGCCAAAAAATTGTTTTGAGAGAGTTGGAAAAGGTGGGTGGCCATCGATATCCAGCTGGATCAATCCTCCCTCCTTAGGAAGCAATGGCATCCATTGCGTTGACGTTTCCCATCAGATGAGGAAATTTCTGTTGAATTTGGCCCCGGGTGAGCCACTTTCCTTGGTGTAGGAGCTGCCCTGCTCTGACAACTCGATAAAGATGGATCCTTTGTTGTCGAGTGCCCTTGATCTATGTGTCCAAAATATAATCACTAGATGCATGTTGCATGCAGTCAGGGTTGAGCTCTGTTGGTGTCAACTGCTCTACTATCTCTAAGGTGTCCAATAATGGTGGGAAATATGGTCGAAGGAGAGCCACGTTGAAGACTGGATGCAAGCCAAGGAAAGGGGGAATGTTGAGCTCAAAAGAATTGTCACCCACAACTTTGGTGATGGTGTATGGCCCATAACAGAGTGGGCGAAGCTTATGATGGGGCCCTGTTGTAAGTTTTAAACCTGTGAAGTAAAGCAATGCATATAAATTCTTAAGCAAAATAGAATTTAATCAATGGCTCATACACAAAGTACACAAAGATTTTATACCGAAAACCCTCAATCGGGAAAACCTTTCCTATATTCATTATTTCAAATTTCACCATTCACCATACAATATATATACAATGTTTTTAGGTATTTCGTAGATACCAAAACCCTAATCCCTTAATCTGGGATTAATTTACAAAACCGCTAAAAATAGCAAAAACCACCCAAAAAAATAAATTCAAGGCATTGCCCCGAACCCCATCAGCCCCGGGATACCGCTCATTTCTGAACGTTGTGCGTAACCAGGGGGGGCATACTTGACCCCCCCTAGGAAAGCGCCCGGCGCACACAACACAAGCAAAGTGCTACTACGAGGGATCATCAAACGCAGTTGTCATATCTGACGTGCCCACACACACACATGCAAAGAACATAACACATACCCAACATTCTCCCACTTGTTGTTTTCTTTGCAATCAGGGGTCCAGGGGATTATATAGTCAACAATCCAGGGCAACAATGCCCATTGTTACTCTACACCAGGAGAACTTTTTTGTGCTTATAGACTATGTCAATGAATCTGCAACATTCTTCTAAGTGTCAACCTTTTCCAGCAACACCTTCTTTTCCTCAACCATGTCTCTCACAAAGTGATACTGAACATCAATATGCTTTGTCTTCGAATGATAAGTTGGGGTATTTGCCAGGAAGATTGCACTCTGACTGTCACAATCTAATCTCACTACTTATTGTACCAACCCAATACCTGAACACAATCTTTGTAACCATACTGCTTCCTTGCTTGCATGTGTGGCTGCCATGTATTCAACTTATGTAGTTGAGAGTGCCACTACCGCCTGTCTTTTTCTCATCCAATTGATTTCTCCTCCAAATAGGTTAAACACATACCCACTTGTAGATCTTCTGCGATCCATATCTCCAGCCTAGTCTGCATCAACAAAACCATGTATGTCTAGCACTTTGTCCAATCCTAGTCTTCCTTGGTAGCACAATCCATAACTGGTAGTGCCACGAAGATACCTGGAGACCCTCTTTACTGTTTTCCAATGCTCTTTCCCTGTTTTTGACATATACCTGCTCAAAACTCCCACTGCATGTGCAATGTCTGGTCTAGTACAACCCATTGCATACATCAAACTGCCAACTGCACTAGCATACAAAACATGGGACATGTCCTCTTCTTCTTCCTATGTCTTGGGACACTGATCTGCAGATAACTTTACACTTATAGGAATAGGAACCTTGATCAGTTTACTTCCATGCATATTAAACCTATGCAATATCGTCTCAACATATTTTCTCTGATTCAACCAGAGTTTCCTATTTGCACGATCTCTTTTAATCTCCATTCCCATAATGACGTTAGTAGCACCGAGATGCTTCATGTCAAATTTGGAGGATAGTTGCAATTTTACCTCCTTGATAACATCCATGTTATTTCCTACCAACAACATGTCATCAACATACAACACTACATAAATGAAGTGATTACCAACCTGCTTGGAATATACACAGTGATCATCCCTACTTCTTACAAATCCCAATCCAAGGATGTATGTGTCAAACTTTTGGTACCACATCCTAGGTGATTGCTTCAGACCATTTGGTGACTTATTTAGCTTACAGACCAGCTCTTTCTTTTCCTTCACTACAAATCCTTCTGGTTGCTTCATGTATATTTCTTCTTCCAGATCCCCATGTAGGAATTTTGTCTTCACATCCATCTGTTCCACTTCAAGATCAAAAGAAGCAGCAATAGATAAAAGAAATCTAATAGAAGTTAACATAGCAATAGGAGAAAAAATCTCGCCAAAGTCAATTCCCTCTATCTGGGAATAACCTTTTGCTACTAACTGAGATTTGTATTTCTCCACTTTACCTTGTGCATTAAACTTCTTCTTAAACAATCATTTGCTACCAACAGATTTTCTTCCAACTGGAAACTCAACTATATCCCATGCCTCATTCTTATCCAAGGCATCCATTTCTTCAACCATGGCCTTCTTACAGAGTTTACTATCCTCTGAATTCACTGCTTCCCTAATAGTTATGGGGTCATCATCAGTAATAGATAAAGCAAAATTTGAACGGAAATCAGGTGGACTATACATTTCTGGTTGCCTTTTATCTCTCACTGATCTCCTCAATACTGGGGTATGATGTTCTTCTTCTTCTTCTTCTTCTTCTTTCTCTTCTTTAGATGATTCATATTTTGCATCATCCAAATCAAGCTTTGTTTTCTCAGGTTCATCTTGCATTGGTAGGAATTCTTGTTTGGACATATCTTTTACCTCTCTGAACACAACATCTCGACTATAAACAGTCTTCTTGGTTTCTAGGTTCCAAAGTTTATAACCTTTCACACCATATTTATAACCAATAAATATACACTTTTCATCCTTTTTATCCAGCTTACTCCTATTTTCCTTTGGAAGATGTACATAATAATCACAACCAAACACTCTAAGATGTTGAAGAGAGGGTTTCTTTCCAGACCATACCTCATTTGTATTTTTATCATCCAACACCGATGAAGGTGATCGATTGACCAAGTAACATGTTGTACCCACTGCCTCTGCCTAGAATTATTGTCCTAACTCGACACCGTTGAGCATGCTCCTTGCTTGTTCCATCAGTTTCCTATTCATCCTTTCTACAACTCCATTCTGCTGAGGAGTGTATGGAGTAGTCTTCTGCCTTGCTATATCGAACTTCTTATAGAATTATTCGAATTCATTTCCACAGAATTCTTCACCATTATCCGTTCTCAATACCTTTATTTTCTTCTCTATTTGATTTTCTATCAGAGCCTTAAACTCTTTAAATTTATCAAATACCTCAAATTTATTTCTAAGAAAATAAATCCATGTGTTCCTAGAAAAATCATCTATGAATGAAACATAATACACAGATTTACCTAGGGATGGAACAAGAATAGGTCCAAACACATCACTGTGTATCAACTCTAAGATCCCCTTTGCTCTTGTAGCACCATATGGGAATCTTACTCGATTTTGTTTACCATATACGCAATGTTCATAGAAATCAAAATCCAGAGTGCAATTAGACATACCTTCACCCATACCTTTACCATGTAGTGTTCGAAGGCACTTTTCTCCAATATGTCCCAGTCTTTGATGCCACAACATGGTCTTCTTTCCAGGGACACTATTGGTCTTGTCTTCTTTATTTCTCTATTCAGGGACAACAAAACTGTTACACCCATTAGTATAAGTGCTTCCCAACAACTTGTATAGAGTTCCACACCAAACTCCCCTCATCAACACCATTGCTCCTCATACCATCTTGCAAGTGTTCTTTCCAAACATAGTATCCACTCCTGCATCATCCAACTTTCTTATAGATATTAGGCTCCTGGAAATTTTTTGAATGTGTAGAACCCCAGGGAGAGTTATAATCCTTCTATATTTTAGCAACAACTTAACCCTTCCACGTCCCATGATTTTTGTTGTCGAGTCATCTCCTAGGAATACATCACCACCATCATATTTTTCATATTCAGAGAACCACTCCCTGTGAGGAGTCATATGGTATGATGCACCTAAGTCGATCAACCATACATCACGGTCTGCATGTGTACTTGTAGATGCCAAGTAAACATCACCTCCTTCTTCAGTGGAGGTTTTTTCCTCTATGGAAGAGGTACTATCAGATCCCTTTGGTTTTTCAACCTTCTTAGACTTGCAATCTTTCTTATAATTCCCTGTTTTACCACACTTCCAACATTTCCTCAAAGATTTTCCTGGAGACTTATATCTACCTATAGATTTAGATATCCACCTCGAAGGCTTACCGGGTTTCTTGTCTTGGGTACTCCCTCTTACAAATAAAGCATCTATGATGTGACCATCCATGCTTTTTCTCCTCATTTCTTCAGATAACAAGGATGCAACTACATCGTCATACTTCAATGTAGAATAAGTGGTACTACCTATTTCTACAATCAGATTATCCCAAGAGTCTGGAAAAGAACATAACAAAGTAATACACTTATCTTCTTCTGCAATCGTAATATTAACAGAGCCAGGTTGACTTACCAGAGTATTAAAGGCATTTATATGTTCTATCACAGAATATCCATCTTCCATCCTAAGATGATACAAGTTCTTTCAAAGAAACAACTTGTTTACTAGGGACTTTGATTGATACAAATTCCCCAACTTATCCCATAGTTCCTTCGTTGTAGATTCTCCCGAGACATTCAACAAAACCGAATCTGCAGGCAGAGTCGAATAATAATCCTTTCTCTTATGTCCAACTTCTCCCAATCTTTCTTCGACATACTAGTAGTTGGTGTACTAGTAGTTTGTGTACTAGTAGGTTGTGTACCAGTAGCCTATGTGCTAGTAGACAATGTACCAGTAGGATGTGTACCAGGATCCACAACGATCCATTGTTCTTTGTCTACAAGAAGGTCCTCCATCTTGAGCGTCCATAGCTCAAAGTTTATACCGTTGAACTTTTCTATCTCAATTCTAGATGAGCTCGTCATTCCTCTTTCTATTCTTGAATCTCCACTGCAAAAGCTCCCACTAAACCCAGATCTATCACAGACCCAAGATAAACTTGATCTATCAAGACCGAGCCAAACCCTCAACAGCAAAGGCATCCCTCTAAAGCCAAAAATGATCTCTGATACCACATGTAAGTTTTAAAGCTGTGAATTAAACCAATGCATATAGATTCTTAAGCAAAACAGAATTTAATCAATGGCTCATACACAGAGTACACAGAGATTTTATATCAGAAACCCTCAACCGGGAAAACCTTTCTTATATTCATTATTTTGAATTTAACCATTCACCATACAATATATATAAAAAAAATTAGGTATTCCATAGATACCAAAACCCTAATCCTTTAATTCGGGATTAATTTGCAAAACTGCTAAAAATAGAAAAATCCGCTAAAAATAGTAAAAACCGCCCAAAAACAAAAAATTTGAGGCGCTACCCTGGGCTACCGCCCATTGTCGAACGTTGCGCATAACTAGGGGCAGCATACCTACCCCCCCTGGTACCCCCCTAGGAAAGCGCCCAACGCACATGACACAAGCAAAGCACTACTACGAGGGATCGTTAGACGTAGTTGTCATATCTGACGTGCCCACCTATCCGCAGGGAGATTTTCCTTCAACAGAAATTGGTGACTCGTGGACACGAACTTCCTTTTAGATCTAGATAAACTAATGTGTGAGGAGGAAGGAGAAAATAAGTACCTTTTACTAGTGTTTTTCCTTGCACGGTCTGAGTTGAGCTCCAATATTAAGATCCTCTATAAGCCCTGTAGACAAACAAAAGTACAAACAACTTCCTACTCTACTGAGATTAGTTCGAAATAGATCTATCTATTAGAGACAAATTCATGTGAGATCAAACACAGATTTGAAAGAAACATTCTAAACATATTATATTAATGAGAACAACAATGAAGAAAACTTACAACCATAGATGTGAGTGCAACAACTTCATCAAGTTCCCTTTGTCCAAACCCTTGCTTAAACAATCCACACACAGAATGTTGATGCTCCAAATGACATACCACTCATGAGATCATAATTTTGGTATAATTCTCAATCTCCATCCCCCCTACTCCATGGAAATCCCTCATTATATAATATTTAGAGACTTAATGACCATGGAGAGAATCTCTCATTAGATCCACTAAGAAAGGGATCTCTAAGATATTTAGCAAGAAAATATCTCTTAAGGATTTTGGGGAGGAAATATCTCTCAAGGATTTTAAGGAGGACATATTTCAACCATCCATGAGATCCTCCACCTTCCCTAAAAAATAGGAAACCAAATGTGAGGTGGATCCTCACACTTAATTACTTTCTTTTTCATGAATATTAATAATAATTCATGTGCACTTGATTCTCTCACTTAATCAATTTCTTTTCCATGAATATTAATAATAATTCATGTGTACTTAGTATTTCTTTGTCTTCATGTAATATATCGCTCCTCCACATTGACTAGGGATTGTGACATAGGTTATTCCATGGTGTCAAGGTGTATGCGACACTTTACGACACTTAGGGTGAGGTACCTAGGTGTGAAAATTTCATGTGTAACAATTTCCCCTCTTGATGGACAGGAGGCCCAACATGTAGTCCATTGAGATGGATTTCCACGGCCTTTTAGGAGTAGGAAGAGGGGTGTACAGGCCTTGTTTCTTAGTGGTTGGTTTGGAAATAGCACAGCCAATGTAGGACCTGATATACTCTTCGACATCATGTCAAAGTTTTGGCTAGTAGAAATGTTTCTGCAACACTGCCACTGTATTTTCGACACCAAAGTGTCCTGCCACCCGAATGTAGTGAGCTTCCCAAATAATCTTCTCGCGCTCACTTGATGGAACGCAAAGATGGCCCAGAAGACACAAAAACCCATCTTGAAGATGGAAATTAGCGACCACTGAGTTCACGCCCAACATTTGGTAGGTGATGGAGAAGTCAGGGTCTGTCTCATAGAGGTGGGGCCATCCGGAGGTCTTGTGGCCACAAGAGTCTAGCACCGTGGTGAGTGTCGTGACTGGAGGTTGACTGAGGCAATCAACAACTGGGTTGGTACTTCCTGTTTTATACTTGATGTTGAGGTGGAACTGTTGTAATTATGTGGACCACTTCTGATGGCAGTCATTTTTCAATTTTCCTTAGGTCTGCATGAACTGTAATGGCTTGTGATCAGTGTAGATGATTGTCTCCTTCCCAAGAATGTAATGTCTCCACTGGCGGCAAGCTTGCACAATGGAGTACATTTATTTTTCATAAGTAGGGTACTTACAGACAACATCTGATAGTGTATCACTATGATATGCCACAGGGTGGTTGTGTTGAGTTAGAACAATGCCCACAACATAATCTGAAGCATCTGTATCGATCTCAAAGGGATGTTGCAGGTCCAATAATGAAACTATTGGGGATGAACACAAATGATTCTTCAATTCATCAAAGGCTTGTTGTTGGAACATACCCCACACAAATTTTTCCTTACCTCCACCCCTAGTTACTTGGTTGAGGGCCCATGTGATATGAGATAATCCCAACACAAACCTGCAATAGAAATTGGTGAGGCCCAAGAAGCTCTGAAGTTCAGTGAGTGTGGTTGGGGCTAGCTAGTCATGGATGACCTGGATCTTGGCTAGATCCACATTCACACCATGTTGATCAATGATGTAGCCTAAGTAATGGACCCTGTCCATGCCGAAGGAGCATTTTTCCAAGTTTGCATATAGTTTGTGTTGCCGCAGGGTGTGCAGAACCTATTGAATATGTTGCAAGTGTTCTTCCCAAGTCTTGTTGTAGATGAGGATGTCATCCAAATACACCACTACAAAAGTATTGGTGAAAGGTCGTAGGATATCCTCCATCATCCTCATAAAAGTTGTTGGAGCATTTTTCAAACCAAAGGGCATGACTAGCCATTCAAAAAGATCTTCTTTTGACTTGAAGGCGGTCTTCCATACATCTGTTTGTTCTATTAGGACCTCGTGGTAGCCAGACTTCAGATCAATCTTACTGAAGTATTTGGCCCCTCTGAGATGATCAAGGAGGTCGTCAATTCGGGGAATTAGGTACTGGTTTCGGACTATGATTTTATTCAGATCCCGATAATCAATGCAGAGTTGCCAGGTCCCATCTTTCTTTTGGACCAACACGATTGGGCTCCCACAAGGCGATGAGATGGGACGTATGTTCCCCTTGTGGAGAAGTTCTTGGATCTTCCTCTTGATCTCCTAGTTTTCTAACAGAGATCAATGGTAGACTCGCCCATTGGGTAGCGGTGCGCTTGGGGTCAGATCGATGGGGTGCTTGACCTGGTAGTGTAGAGGTACCCCAATAGGAGAGGAGAAGATATCTGAGTATTCTTCCAAAACCTTATCCACTTGCTTATGTTGTGTTGAGATATCGGCTACAGAGGCCCTGTATGTGGTTGCGATCTTTCACTTGCTCTGAGAGAGAATCATGAAGAAGACAAATTTCTTGGTCTGAGAGATGACCTTCCTACATTTCTTGGCAAAGATCAAGGAGATATCACTAGGAGGGACTGCCTCAGGTGTCTTGTACAATTTCTTATTCAAAGTAATAATAACACTACAAGGCCTAAACTCATATACAACATGATGTTTCCATAAATAAGGTTGGCCCAAAAGAACATTACAAAATTCAAGAGGAGAAACATCAAACAATACCTCTTCTTTGAAGGGCTTGATGTCGTATGACAGTCGGCATTGCTGGATGATGTAGAGATTGCTTCCTTGGCAGAGCCATCCAATGGTGTAGGGTTTTGTGTGTGGCATTGTCGGCAGGGCCATCCGCTTGACGACCTCTGCTGAGATGAGGTTCTTATGTCTACCGCTATCAACGATGAAGTGCAGTGGAGTGCCTTTTACCCACATCTATGAATGGAAGAGGCATTCGCCTTCTTCTCGCCCATCTGGTTCACCAGGCTAGAGCTTGGTGGTAGAAACGGTGGCACTGGGTTCAACGTCAATGATCTGTATTCCCCTTTATGGTTCTGACTCAGAGTCAAAACCCACATATGATTAAGAGGATTTCACTTCGGCCACCAACTACTACTTTGAGCGGCAGTCAACAGTGTTATGCCAAGGGATCTTATGGAAGTCGCACCACTTCCTGGTATCTTTCTTTGTCTTTCCGATGTCTTTATTTTCTTGCAGCTTGGATTGGTTGTCCTGATATTGTCCATCTTTGCTCTATACTTTGTTCTATGGGTTGGGGCTGCCCCTTCTTGGCTTTTGCTGTGAGGGGTTCCCAGGCCCAAATTGTCCTGTCTTTTGTTTGAGCTTATGCTCAATTTTGACAGCATATCGGTAGGTCGCGCTCAAGGACGAGATGTCCAGAAATTCCATTTTGGTTTGGATGTATCTATGTAGAGCACTGTGATAATTAAGCACTAGATGTCGCTCTGAATCTTTGATACCCAGCTTGGTGCGCAGTGTATGGAAGATATTTGTGAACTCTTGCACTACTTGGTCTCTTTCTTTCCGCAATGTGGTCCATTTGGTATACAATTCATCATAACTTTTGAAAAGGTAGTATTGTTCCTTAATAGCATCCCTGAAGGATTCCCAGGTGGCCGCGATTGTAAATAATGAGGGTTCCTATGTTTCCTTTTTCTCATAGAAAGTTTCGCACCAATCTTTGACATGGGGAGCGGCTTTGAGGAGTGCAAAAGTAATATTTTCTCTATTCGAAAAGTTATGGACAAAAAAATACCCTTCTAGTAGATTCAACCTATTGGTCCTAAGATGAAACTTAAGGCTCAAAGGATATTGTCAGGGAGTAGAAAATTTTAAGAGAGTGTGTTTTTAAAGTCCTTTTTCTACCTTAGTTATATGAGAAAAAATTCTTCAATGAAATTAACAGCTTGACAACACAGAGGCCATATTTCGTGTCTGAGTTAAAATTGTAATATTGAATGGTGCAAGAGAAAGATACAAAACTGTAAAATAAAGTAGGGCATCAATTAATGAAGAGTCCCACCTTATTGCAGTAGAAGAAAGAGATAGTGTAACCTTGAATAAAGTATAAAATGTAGGAATCTACACAGCAAACAAGTCTTGATTTACTCACAGTAAATGCAGAGGAAAAACCGCCTACTTAATAAATCATTTATACAATAAGATTACAATAGTTGTTGTAATAAATTGAAATCAAAAATTTATCAAGGAATACATAAAGAAATGCCGAGAAATGGAAAACAAAGAAACACATAACCCAGATTGAACAAAATGTGGAATCGTTGTCTACACTTGTTTTGATACTCTATAAGGAGAGTTTTCTCTATTACAATCGGTAAGAAGCAGCCTGTAATAAGTCTTCAATCTATGTGTTTATACAAAATGGTCTCAACTCAAAATGGTTGGACTTCTCATAATTTAAAAATAGTAAATATTACACATGTAAAACCGAATGGTTCCATTGGCCTTCTCCTTTGTATCTTCGTCTACTGGCAAAGACGTTTCCTCTCCCCATTATTTATCTTGGAAACAACTAGCATTTGATCTTGACCTGTATGATTCGTATGTACATGTTTTCTTACTTGTTTCCAGATGTTTTGGCTTTCCCATATTCGACACATTGGATGCATCTACTCACTAACTGTACCACCAACCCAGAAGGTTCAGTTGCTTCATTTGATTAAAAAATGTATAGATTCTTTTCTACCCGAGGAAACCTTTCATGTATCTTATTTTCCCCCAAATATGTGGCCTGTAACTACAATATTGGGTTTACTATCCATTTGTTTATTTGGATTATATCAATTTGGTTCATTTTCTGGATGGTTGTCATGGCTTCTTCTTTGCTTGTCCTAGCATTATATTGGTTCTTTGCTATGTCAATCTGTCCCAGATCTTCGGAGATGTTATTTCCTTCAACATTTAGTATCCCTTTTTCTAGTGAAGATATTGCTTCTAGGCAAGCTTTGTTTACCTCTCTGGTCAATCTCTTTCTTTTGGCAAGATTTGTTTCCCAGGATTTCAAAATTATGTCGCCTCTGGTTTGCTCAGAAAGAGACAATCGAAGAACCTCTGATACATCATCTCTTGGTACTAGTTAGATAGCCTCCTGAAACATGGCCCAAGCTGAACGAGCTTCTCTTTATTTAATTTAAATTTTCTTCAGGGAAAGGTCTACTACCTGGTAACAGTTTTGGATGGCTTCCACTTTTGTAAAGAGATCCTGCTGGGTTGATTCTAGATTTTCATGTAATTCCAGTGCTTAGGGATGGAAAGCTTCCATCTCTACTGATGTACCTTCAGTCAAGTCTATATTGGCTTGTAGTTTCTTGATTAATTCTTCCTGTTGAGTGACCAATCCTCTATTGGCCTGTGAATTTTGATAGAGCTCATTCAGGTTAGCTTTCAACTGTTGGATCTGATGACTATCATGGGCTCTAACTTGTTCAAAATATTTGTTCATCTTATTTTTCACATCCTGTTCCATAGTCCTTATCTAGTTTTGCAACTTCCCTACCAACAAGTTTCTTTGTTTCAGTTGCTCAGCTAGGTTTTCTACTAACCATTGATTGGTCGTGGAAAAGGCACTTAATGAACCTACCATCTCCTTAGCGAGTTATGGATCCTCCAAAATTTTCCCATCATATAACATTCTTTATATTTTAATTGTTGTACCATCCCTCTGATGCGTTTCTCGTTTTACTATGGCCCTCCTCTTCTTTATGAAAAATAAGTCAGAGGGAGGCATTTCTTCGACCAAAATCGGGGTAAGATCATCTATAAGGATGACTTCGAAACTAGAATTTCCACGACTTGACTGCAAAGTTGTTAATGAAATAATGGGGTTACCTATCTCTGTGGATGTTTGTTGCTATGTTGTATCAGTAATCAGTTTGTCTGGCATAGAAGGAGACACATCCTGCCCCTTTTTTAGAAAATCTTCAAGATGATCTTTTGTTTGAGTACTTAGTGGATTCGACAATGAAGTCTCCACTTCCTGCATTAAGGCTTTGGCATTCTTCAGGTTTTCCTCAGTGCCCTATTTGTCGGAACTTCTCGCCTCAGAACCTTGAGGTGTAGCTTCCTGTGTAGACGCAGGTGTTATTGGTTCTCCTTGTAATACCTTTGGCAAGCTATTCTTTCTATGCTTTTGAAAAAAGTAAAAACTAGCTAGTTGATCTAGAGATAGAGTGCAAACTCTACTTAACACTTCCTCATATGACTTGACTCCCCAGAATATTTCATCCTATGGGGAGAATCTCATGCAAATACTTCTTTAAGTTCTATTGATCCAGGTGAGTTTCCATGATCTTTTGTGGATCATGCCTTTTAAACTCAATATCAACTAACTTGATGTATTCTAGAGTTGCAGCCTCTACTTTTGAATGGTTGAAATCTAACAATGAAAACATACCAACTTGAAGAGGGAAGGTTGGCCATACCTTTTTCTAGGCCGCTTTCAATTCTTTGTTGATGCCCCCTGTTAAGGTTTGATACGCCACTTCTTGGCATACCATTTGTTGGCAGTAGGAAAAAGTGTAAAGAAGTATGATCGTGGGGAAATAAAGCATGCAGAAAGAGGAGCAACAGCTGGAAGGAAACATAGCATGTACGCATGCAAGAAAGCGTGCACAAGGAAATCGACAGCTGGATGGAGGAACATCACATGCACATGGGAGGAAGAACTAACATCGGTAGGCTTAGGGTTTTGGTAATGAATTGGAATGGTTGAAGAGTCAAATATGTATAAATACCGATACTGAGGTATTGTGGACAAGTTCGGTTTTGAGAGTTCAAAATTCAGCATTTTTGAGGGATTTTGTAGTTGTTCTGATTTAGTAATAGTTGTCTTTGCATTATCGTGAATATGTATGAGTTGATGCTGATATGTAATGTTCTTGTATTCACTATTTTGTAATCTATTGAGCTAAAGGAGAGGGGAGAAGGTAGATCTTGAGGATTAGATCGCAGGCTGAGGAGTTCGCCTCATACAGATCTTACCCATTTGAGGGGAATTGTAAGCAAACGACACTGTAGATGTAGAACTACAATAATAAAAGAGTCGAGAGGCAAATATTTGTGGATGTAGCCCAAGAGGGGGTGAACCACAGTAATATCTGTGTAACGTGATGAATGCATGCATATATTTATCCTATTTTCAGTAGTTGAATCTTGTGCTTAATGAATGAATGTGTTATTGTATTGCTGTGAAATATGATTGTGTTATTAAGGAAATAAGTGTTGAAGGCAATGCACAGTCACAAATAATAGTAGGTTACAATCACAGTTATAGTAAATGGTTTTGAATACAGATCTCATATCTCATACTCAATCCTGGGTTGTAAACACCTGAATCTAACAACCACCCATTAAAGCTATCTTGGGTGAGACTGTGCAACGCATTATGTGTGTTGTGTTGCCTTCTGGTTTACCAGGAGGGCCGATAATTTTAGAGGCTTTGTTGGAAATCCAAAAGACATGAATCCTGGGTCAATAAGAAGCTCAGAGTAGAATAGAGGAGAGTAACCAACAAATGGTTTCGTTGTCATTGGTAGGAACAGAGGCGGATTGAGTAGCTGAGATAGGTTGAGCAAAGAAAAGAAGAGATAAATGAGCCATTAGAAGGGAATGTTGAGATCGTGGAACCCTACAAAAGTAGAAATCGAAAGATGGTTGAGAACCAAAGAGATAGAGTTTGCAAAAAAAGACAATAGAAACCCTAGAATAACACCCCACAAATATCTGGACAAATACATGTTTATTGATTTACACAAAGTCTTTTTTTGTGACTTTCCACATCTATTGCAAGAGTGGATACTAAGGTTGAAGGATAACCACACGATAAACCAGATTCGACAGTTAGAGTGGACCCCAATACATATTGAACAGTTACAACAATTGAACAGTTTCAACAATTGAACAATTTCAACAATTGAACAACAAATTCACCTGAACAGTAGACTTTTGGCTTGACAATATTGTGGAAAGCTTCATAATAGAGTTTGAAGTTGACATAGCAAAGTCATATAGCACAACGGAGCATGAATTTATATGCGAAACTCGAGGAAGGTACATTCGATCATTGTATACTTCTATTAAGATACTGCTATATAACAAAGGTGTAATGATAATGGAATCAAATAGCTAAACTTCCCTCCATGCATGGGGGAAGGGGGGAAGCACCGACAGAGGGAGGAGGAATGGAAGGAGGTAAGGATAAGGGAAAGAAAGAGGAGGAACCTTTGGACCCGATCATGATGGAAGACGACCAGATCAAGTGGATCTTGGCATCAACGGGAAGGACGCGTAGCGAAGTACCCTACCAATACAAGATGAATACCAAGAAGAGATTCATAGCTGCGAGAGAAGGCTTGGCGGGTGATGAGGAAGAGGTAGAGGATCTCTGCGATGTGGATCAGATTGAGGAAATCCTGTGCGCAACATATGAAAGGAAGAGGAGAGGTCCAAGAGTAGGAGGAGAAGGAAACCATCATATCCATATTAATGTCAATGTGGAATCCATAAACCCAAGTGCGACTAATACACCAAAGAGAACACCACCGTTTCGACAACCGAACTTCGGAGGAAGTCTGACAACAGGAAGTACATCTACACAAGGAGAAACAACTGGAGGAGTCAGTCCAGGCAGCAATAGTAAAGTATCTACACCACGCAGAGGAGGTAGTAGTCAGGCATGATTTTAAGGATGGAAATTTATTTTAAAATGTGGAAACCTTGGCGAATATTACTAATCCTTCATATGTCAACTATAAATGTTTGGCGATATTTTTGTAAAAATATTCAAATTTCTAATTATTTTATATATTTTTTATAAAATTTTGGCGATTTTTAAGGTAAAATAATTTTATCCTATAGAATTTGGGCGAATCCTTTTTAAAATAGCAAATCTCCTTTTTGGAAAAAACATGGAAAATTAGCCCATGAGCGAAATTTAGCCCCTAAAATCATCCCTGGACTAGTAGTTCAGTATTCAGAATGGCAGGACACAACCCCACCATCAGGTTACCAAAATTTCGGGGAGAAGCGACAGAAGACCCTGGAAATCACTTGTTCATTTGTGCAAGGATATGGAAATCAAAACAAATCATTGACGAAGATACCAAACTTGCGCAACTAGCTATTATGCTAAGAGACTGTGCACTAGACTGGTACATGAGTCTAGACACAAACAGTGCCCTGGGGACGACAAGGTCACTAGATGACATTAAGAAGTTATTAATAAATGAGTTCCAGAAGCCAAGCTCAGAAGATCAGTTCATGAATGAGATGATCGAAATAAGACAGAAACTAGGAAAGTTTGTATGGGATATCGATCAGATATTCAAGTGACTAAAGGGAAAGTTAAAATACCTCATGACCGATATGCAACATCGACACCTATTTGTCAACTCACTACTCCTGCACTTAAAATACCCTTTACAACAACATAATTTTTAGACGTAGGCAGTGGCTCTGCAAGCAACCTTGCAATTGGAAGAGAACCAGTACCAGCAGACAGACCTAGTGATTGAGGAATTGAAGGAGGATTTGAAGAATCTAACATTTCAGCTGAACCAGAATAAGAACAAGGACAAATGAGAAGTTGTTTGTTGTACCACATGCAGGACAGAAGGACACCACAAGAACGAATTCCCAATGTTTAGCGCAGTATATGGCAGCACATATTCCAAATCCATTACCACCGGGAGGACTATGGTGCAAAATATGCAAGAAACTAAGTCATGACCCTTATCATTGCATGATGATGCAAAAATACCAGACAGTCCCAAAGAGTTCATATTGCACCTTTTGCAAGTCAGTGGTCCACGACAATAAAGACTGTAGAACTATGGAGCTGATGCGATAAAGGACATCAAACACATATAGAGTACAGGCCAAGATGATGATTGGGCAAGCATCGCCACAATTCAATCCAGCCCCAGCTCCATACAACACTGCACCGCAATTGTAGAATAACACACAGTCGTAGTACAACCTGAAACAAGCTCAGTACAAAACCGCGCAGTATAATCAGGTGCCACAGTATAACGCGTCAAGAGGCAATCGAGCAGGCTACAGAGGAGGAGGATGCACTAGAGGAGGTTTTGGATGAGGTAGAGGACCCGTCACATTTCACAATTGTCAACAACCAGGACATTATGCACAGGAATTTCCACTACCACCAACAACTTGTATGTATTGTCGTGCATCGAACCATGATATAGAGGAATGTTCGATCTTACTAGTAAAGATTCAAGAAAAAAGGAATCAAAACAACCAAAATTTTCAGTGGATCTCAGTCGAAGCAAGGGATGATGGATGGAACATCAAGATAGTCACTCTTGGAGGAGCTAAAACAGGCACTGACGCAGTTCGACAGGAACCAGAGAAAAATCAATGGGTGAAGAAGAACACCGAACAAAAAAAGCAGTTCGACACACAGAAGGAGAAGGAGATATTCAAGCAAGCTAGACAAGAATTTCAGAAGGAGGACATGTCGTCGACTTCAACTACGCAACAAGACAAGGAAGCACTAGAATACACGATTCCTCCATCATTGGATCATACCAACGAGATGCAACTCATGGGACAAGTAAGTAAAATCAAAGGCTTTTTGCAATCATGTGTAACGATATTAAGTGATCCCTCATCTGTGAAAATATTGTAAAACATACTAGAAAAATGTAGCAGAAAGACAGAAGAAAACCTAGAACCAAAAACAATTAATCACCTACACACAAGAAGAAGAACAAGTATGGAATTTAGACTAAATGCTAACATTGGGGATTTCAATATGGGAGACATAATATTGGATCTAGGATTGGAAGTGAATGTATTACTAAAGAAGACATGGAAATGCATGGGAGAGCCAAAATTAGGATACTCACTTGTTCAATTGAAACTAGCAAACCAACATAGAGTCCTACCAATCGATAGACTGAAAGGAGTTACCGTAGACCTTGATGGAGTACGCACTAAATAAGACTTTGAAGTCATTGAAATAGTGGATGGAACAACACCATATCCAACATTACTTGGTCTGGATTGGGCGTTTGACAAACAAGCCATAATCAATTTGAAAATCAAGAAAATGACATTTGAGTATGGAGAATATAGGGTCATCGTACCATTATACCCATCAAAAGGGGAGAGGTTTTGTAGAACCTACTTGCCCAGGCTTAGAAGAAATTGGTCAGTTGTACAGAACAACTGTGCGCGATGAGGATTACATAAACCCAACTATAGATGGGGTACTCAGTTGGTGGAGCACTAATTCATGTGAAACAGTCTCAGACATCGAGTTAGAGAATTGGCAATAGAGGCTACACAAAGTATCCATGTGAAGATGTGCAAGAATAGATCACGCAGTAAGATGGGTAGGCACAGAAATCAGGGAACCACCTAGTTTTCATAGACTAAATGACTTGGAAACATTCTTGACATAATATAAAGACGCAGTGTTAGAAAACTAGAGACTATTATCACTTGACTTAGCACTTAAGGCCACACTCGCGAGATGGTGGGGCACACACAAGAAGACAATCACAGATTGGTACTAATGTAAGCGGTTACTCTGCATAAGGTTCGATGCAGAACATAAAAACAATAAACAACATAAGTATGAAGGAAAAGGGACACCAGTGGAACACTTGGAGAAGTGTAGAACGTTGTGGAAAATGACACCCCCAGAGGAATGGCCTCATTACTTCATACACACCCTAGAGGGAATAACAACAAATTGGTATACAGACTAGGAATTGCGCAAGGGAATTGCGACTTGGACGACATTGAAACAAAAATTTTCAATAACTTTCTCCTTTGAACATGAGAACCCCAACATAGATGCAACCCTTAAACAGACCAGAGGGGTAATATCAATAAAATAACCAGAAGTACAATTGATCACAGAAGAACAACAATGGAACAAACAAACAGTCAAGGACCTTTTGGCATGTTACCATGTATAGGAGGAAGCACCGAATGAAGATGATCCACATGATATTCAGATCAAAGAAGTAGAAGGCGAAAGAGACGTGGAAGGCCCACCCATATAATTTGAATTCATTTCTGTGCCGATCAAGGTAAATAAAATTAACATCGGGATAGTTGAGCATCCCAAAATGGCCAGCATTGGGGATTACTGGGATGAGAAAACAGTATAAAGCATCACAAAGTTGTTGCGTGGATACAGTGACCTCTTTCCCACAACATTCACAGAGGTGAAGGGCATAGCCAGAGAACTAGGAGAAATGAAGATACCACTCAGGCCTGACGTGAGACCTATTAGACAACGACCCTACAGATTGAACCCAATATACAAACATAAATTCAAAGATGAGATCAATACGATGCTCGCAACCGGCATCATAGAACCAGTTGAGGAGTCAGAATGGATAATCCCAATGGTAGTACATGACAAGAAACATGGGGGATTAGGATATGCGTCGACTTGAGGAAGTTGAATGATGCATGCCTACACGATCCATTCCCTACACCATTCACGGATGAAGTGTTAGAGACTGTGGGCGCACATGAAGCTTACTCATTCACTGATGGATTCTCGGGCTATCATCAGATTAAGATAGCACATGAGGATAGATACAAGACCACGTTTGTGACAGAATGGGGATCTTATCAGTACACATTCATGTCGTTTGGACTAAAGAATGCACCAACAATATTCTCCAGAGTGGTCATCGCAGGATTTAAAGAATTCATCCATCAATTTCTGGAAGTATACCTAGATGATTGGACAATCTATAGTTTATTGAAAAATCATGTGGAAGTTTTACGACTGATGTTAGAAATATGTAGACAGTGTCAGATATCACTGAATATAAAGAAATGCATATTTGGAACACTGTTTGGGATACTATTAGGTCATATAGTATGCAAACAAGGTTTATTAGTAGATCCAGAAAAGATCACAGTCATTGTTAACTTGCCAGCACCAAAAACAATCCGTCAGCTAAGAGAAACATTAGGACACACAGGATACTACAGGAAATTCATCAAAGGATATGTGTAGATCACAACACCAATGGAAAATATGCTAAGGAAGGATACAAAGTTTCAATGGAATGACTAGTGTCAACACAGTCTGGATACCTTGAAGGAAAAGATGGTTACCGTGCCGATATTAGTATTTCCAGACTGGGAGAAGACATTCCACGTGCATGTAGATGCATCAACGATAGAACTTGGAGCTATCTTGGGACATCTAGGAGTGGGAGACTTGGATCACCCAATAGCATTTGCAAGTAGAAAGCTATCTGACTCAGAACAAAACTATAACACTACAGAAAGAGAAGGCCTAGCCATGGTTTATGCACTGCAAAAATTTAGGCATTACTTATTGGGAAAACACTTTAAGATGTTCACAGATCACTCAACCCTGAAATACCTAGTTAATAAGCCNGGGGAATCTGTTGATGGTTACTGCTATTTCAAGAATTCGACTTGGAAGTAATAGTTAAACCAAGAAAATTGAATGTAGGACCTGACCACCTATCAGGGGTTATGAATGGAGAAGAACCTACGAATTTAGAAGACAACTTTCTAGATGCACAACTATTCTTAGTACAGATTGCTAATGAATACTTCGCAGACATCATTCATTACTTGAGTACAGGTACTGCGCCGCAAGAATATAGCACCACACAGAAGAAAAAGATGGTAGTCTAAGCGGACGACTATGAACTGATTGCAGGACATTTATATAAGATGGGTGCAGATAACATCTTGCAAAGATACGTGTTAGAACACAAAAGACCAAGAGTCTTAGAAGAAGCCCACAAGGGAATAGAAGGAGGGAATTATGCAGGTAAAGATATTGTGCATAAAGTATTGTGCGCAGGACTATGGTGGCCAATGATTCATAGAGACTTGAAGGAGTACTGCCAAGGATGAGATGTCTGTCAAAGGGTAGGAAAACCCAATAGAAGGGACAAGATGCCATTACGAACACAAGTAACATTACAGGCATTTGACAAGTGGGCAGTATAATTTTTGGGACCAACCAACCCACCCGCAAAAATAACAGGGGCTTGGTACATTATCACCGCAACAGAATACTTAACAAGATGGGCAGAATCTGCACCAGTAAAAGATTGCAGCGTTGAAACAACAACACACTTTTTGTTTGAACACGTAGTCACCAGATTTGGGTGCCGAAGAGTTTTGATGGGAGACCAAGGTACGCACTTCATAAAAAGCACCATCCATGCGATGACTGAAGAGTTTGAAGTCCATCATCAGAAGAGAACACTGTATCATCCACAGGAAAATGGCACAGTGGAAGCCTTCAACAAAATCCTGGAGAACGCACTGACAAATATTTGTAACGCCAACAAAGACGACTGGGACCTCAAATTACCAACAATGTTATGGGCATACAGGACTACATGTAAAAAGTTGACAGGGCACACACCATTTAAACTGGTTTATGGCCAAGAAGTAGTGGTGCCATTAGAATTCTTAGTACCAAGCTTGCACATAGCAGCCATCACACAAATGACCGAACAAGGCATAGTACAGGAGAGACTGAATCAGTTACTAACCATGGAGGAAGACTGAATCTTAGCAGGATTCCACCAACAAGTTCATAAGGCCAGAGACAAGGCTTGGCATGATAGACACATCAAGAAGAAAATGTTCAAGGAAGGAGATCTAGTATTGATGTATGACAACAAATCGTTTCAGCACCCAAGAAAGCTCATAATACATTGGTTAGGACCGTACGAGGTAAAATCTGTCACAGATAGATGAGTTGTATAGTTAAGAGATTTAGCAGGTGCAGAACTCAAAGGAATGATCAACGAGAGCCGACTGAAGCTATACAAGGACAGTTGACCATCCACCGCGCAGTAAAAAAAATAAAAAATAAAAACGAAAAACAACAAAAAGGAAACAAAACCAAAGCAGACGCAATGCACCAGAGGGAGAAAGGCCACATGAGTTTAGAAACACAAATTCAACAAAGGATAACGGTCACATCAAAAGGGAAACAAACGTGAAAAGGAAATTCAACAAAAGCAGTACAACAAGACATCATTAGGTGGAATTGAACGACAGAAAGGACCGATGGGACACCACATTAATTGAGCCAACTGAAGTCGGAAAAGCAGCAGTAATGGCACGTACGAAACTGTTGGAGATGCATCGAACCCGCATTTATGGTGAATTAAACCCATAATGAATGAAGAGTCCTCGACAAACATCATGGGAAGACGATATAACACGCGAGCACGAGAGCAACTAGTCTATTCATGAAAGGAGAACAGATAGAGAGAAATAACAACTAGAACGCATAGAGCGAGGCTACAGAGATCACGGAAGTTATTCGAACCCAAAAAATGTTTGATAGTCACCGCTACGGCACCACTAAAGCCAATAGAAGTAAGCCAGAATTCTAGACCAACCAGGGTTCAAACTAGGTCACGAGGACCGTTAGAAGAAGAAGGTGAACAATAGCCGTCGTAGGTCGTCAATATCGACGAAATCCCATCCCCAGAAATGATACTAGTACAATCCACACCAATACTGGATGAAAACCAACAACCAGCAGCATAGGCCATGAATATAGATACGCCAGTAGTGATGCAGGATCCACAGAACCAGGAAGCAGAAACCCTAAAAGAGATGAAACCAGAGCATACAGAAGATCTCTGAAGGTCAATGGCATGACGTCGAAGCCGACAACAACAGTAGATCCAGATGAGTCTCAAACGACCATCTCAGAACACCCAGCAGGGGAGACGGGTGAAGATGTCTCGGCTTGGCCAGAATGGGTTACGAAGGAGAAATTGAAAGATGCTAGAACTTTGAGCCAACCACCACCATAGTAGAAAGACAAAATACAAATACCAAGGTCACCCCGTAAGAAGCCGACAGTAGAAATTGTTCTACCATGAATACCAACTGGGGTACAGGTAGGACCAGAGATACTGGGCCATGTCGGGAAGCTCAAATATTTAGACAATGATGTAGCAGACGAAGTCAAGTTCTCGTAACTTGCACAGAGGATATTTACATAGACCACGGGTACAACTCGAGTTGGAGAACCGATCAACCAACCATACTAGTGGGCAACTGGGCTGGAGAAAAAGGGAATTCTAGGTCTACTAGACCTACCACATTTTGGCTGGGGCCAGAATGAAACAACATGCATCAAACAAATGTTAGCAGTTACACATGGAGGGGATATCTGGCTGGACAAGCCTGTCCCCATAACTGTTGAGCTTATTGCGCAAATAATAGGCTTACCAATTCGGGGTATGGATCCCGCGTTGTTTTTAGATGAAAAAACCAAGGAGAAAGTGATAGAAGAAGAGATGAAGAAGACGTATGGCACCGCCAGAGGGACAAGAGAGATAATCATCAAAATGATCAACAACGCAACCACACAATTGGGCACGAAAATCTTAGCCTGCAAGATGCTAAGAAAATGCCGCAGGTAGGAAGTCCTAGTTGGAGTTGTTGCAGTTGCAGCCTAGTGCGCAGAAGGCACCTCAATGAGTTGGGCACAATACTTATTGAACTTGTTCCTAGAGGACTGCAAGGATGTGCAGGACCTAGGCACAGAGTTCCACTACTCATGGTTGATTACCTTAATAGCCTTCATGGGATGGCAAGAGCCAAGGTATGTAGTTTTTTGTACCAGACCAAAGTCGCAGAGAGCGAGATACTTGTTGCTTAGAGCCAGGCTAGACTCAAGGAGCAAGAAGGTGAATGGATCCATTTTTTAGGGATACCTATGCGACCTACAGGAAGCCATCTCCAAGACATGGAGAATTACACCAAAAGTTGTCGTGCGATATGCGGACATCACCAAATTCTAGGCAACACGACAAACATTGTGGATACAGACAAAGAATGATCCAGTGAAAGAGTGGCTACAGATGTGCTACTGCATCATAGAGGGTGATATTGACATGGTCATCAATGAATGGCCCGAGGAATGGAGGATTCCATCCATTACCTAGGAAGTGTCAGAAAGAACAACAGAGGAAGAGGCCAAGCAGGGAGAAACACATACTCTAGAAATCCAAGTGCCCAAGAAACCAATAATGGGCCAAGGCAAGCCAACACAGGTAGACGAAGGGCCAAAGAAGACAGGGACCCAGAAGGGGAAGAAGGAGAATACACAACTGACCAAGGAACAATAGAAATAGGCTGAGGGAGCGTAGGAGACCACCTCAAATCCCAACACACATGAACCAGGGGGGAATAAGAGACCAACCGCACAAACAGGAGGTGCACGCAAGAAATCAAAGGCACAACAAACACTGCCAGAATATACGATCACAGATGATGATGGGGAGATGATTGCCAGAATGGTCCAGGATTGTCTAGCTAAGGACTTCGACCATGCTGCACATCACAGGGACAAGATCCAAGAGGAGTTGGAAAAAATACAACAGATCATCAATCAAATCGGGGAAGGGCAGATAGCAAGCAGCAGCAAGGGCATAGAACCATCAACACCACAAATTGAGGAAAGAGTGGAGGTATAAGAATGAGATCCATTCCACTCATTACCGCACACAAATGCAACATTCTATATCACACCTAGTATGTTGTGCATGGACGAAATTGTGGGGCAGACACCCTTGAAGGATTTAAGACACATCCAATTTGTCTTGACACGGATGCCATCCAGGGCACTACACAAGTTGCAGGTTAACGTCGACCATGAGGTACAGTTTCGTGCACACAAATACTTAGTCGAATTATAGAGAGCAATAGAGAAGCGAGAGATGCTGGAAAAATTCTGTGAGCAAGCCAAGTCCGAAACTCAGGAGGAAAGAGAACGAAGGAATGAACTGGAACGAAGAGTAAGAGGAATTTTTGAGAATATTCCAAACACCGCACAGGGGAATGAACTTGCAGTAGAGAAAAATATTGATCAGATTGTGCAGGAAATCGAACAATACCAGAAGGAGATTGAGAATCTCTGAGAGTATCTCATACCAAGCACTCCACCAGCAGTGAAGGAGAAAAGAAAGAAAGAAGCAACAATGAAACTGCAAGAGATAGAGCAATAGGTTAGTAGCGTAGATGACTTGTTCAACAAAGCAATGAAGCTTTGGACCAGATTGGACGAGGATCCACATGTCCAACGGTGAGACAAGGAAGAGGAAAGGATCAATGCAACGATCCAAGAGCTCAAGAAGAAGCATAAGACAATACCAATTCCAGAACGAGTCAAAGGGACGTAGGAGATGAAGAAGTTGCAGGAAGAACTCATCATTGTGCAAACGTAGAAACAATAGCGTCATGCTCAAATGGAGCCATTGCAGGAGCAGGTAGCAGAAGTATTGGCACTATCTAAGGAAGCTAAGAAACAGATAACACAAACACAGGCAAAATGTGCAGGATTGATCAACAACAAAGTGGCAGTCCAGGTAGTGGACACAATCAAGTAGAAGACCGTGTAGGCGCTGACACAAGCAACAGAGCTCAAGGAAAAGTCACAGACGATCACCAAGGAGATTGAGGAAGCTCAGAAGGATTGGGTGTCTCGGGACGAGCCACATGTCAGTGTTGGGGGCCTGTTGGAATCAAGCCGAAGTGGAAAGAAGGATGATCATGGGGAAATAAAGCATGCAGAAAGAGGAACAACAGCTGGAAGGAAACGCAGCATGCGCGCATGCAAGAAAGCGTGCACAAGGAAAGTGACAGATGGATGGAGGAACAACACATGCACATGGGAAGAAGACCTAACATCGGTAGGGTTAGGGTTTTGGTAAAGAATTGGAATGGCTAAATAGCCAAAGATGTATAAATACCGATACTGAGGTATTGTGGATGAGTTCGGTTTTGAGAATTTAGAGTTCTACATTTTTGAGGGATTTTGTAGTTGTTCTGATTTAGTAATAGTTGGCTTTGCATTATCTTGAATATGTATGAGTTGATGCGATATGTAATGTTCTTGTATGAACTATTTTGTAAGTTGTTGAGCTAGAGGAGAGGGGAGATGTTAGATTTTGAGGATTAGATCGCAGGCTAAGGATCCTGGTGCGATCTAGTTTGCCTCATATAGATCTTACCCATCTGAGGGGAATTGTAAGCGCGCGGTGTTGTAGATGCAGAACTACCATAATAAAAGAGTCGAGAGCCAAATCTTTGAGGACGTAGTCTAGAAGGGGGTGAACCACGGTAATATCTGTGTAACGTGATGAATGCATGCATATGTTTATCCTCTTTTCAATAGTTGAATCTTGTTCTTAATGAATGAATGGGTTATTATATTACTATGAAATATGATTGCATTATTAAGGAAATAAGTGTTGAAGGTAATGCACAGTCGCGAATAACAGTAGGTTAAAATCACAATTATAGTAAATGGTTCTAAATACAGATCTCATATCTCATACTCAATCCTAGGCTATAAACACCTGAGTATTACAGCCACCCATTAAAGCTATCTCGGGTGAGATTGCGCAGCGCATTTTGTGTGTTGTGTTCCCTTTTGGTTTACCAGGAGAGACGATAGTTTTAGAGGCTTTGTTGGAAACCCGAAATACATGAACCCTGGGTCAATAAGAATCTCATAGTACAATAGAGGAGAGTAACCAACACCAGACGATCATGTAAAAACTTTGGGAGAGCATGGGGGGGAACCGAGCACCCGAAAACCCTAATGTAAGAAAAGTTTTCCTCGATATACTAGTCTGCTATTTTGCCCAGGTTGGCCATGATTCTATCTGAAATTTTGTGGGGTGGGCAACCGTATAGGGCGATATGAATCGACACCACTACATAATCACAGATTTCATAGAATAAATCTTTGGCTTTGTCCTCCCACAGTTTGTAGTGATAGAAATGGACAGGCTTAATGTTGGTCGGGGTCCAACTCCAGCTCATCAAAGGGAAAGGAGTCATAAAACAAATGGCATCGATGATGTATGATGACATATATAAAGGAGAAGGTTTCCCATTGGACTTCATTGACTAGTACTCTGTGATTTCCTTAGCGAGGTTGTCTGATAACATTTTCGCCCAGTTGAAAGAGAAGCCCTCTACCACTTCATGCATAATTGGTACCCATGCCAACAGGAAGTGAGTGGAGCTCTTCTTCCCAAAGATTCTACATAACATCATAGATACATAAATCATATGGGCGTCTAACGATGTTGTGGCATATATGCCATGATTTTCTGCTCTAAATTTATCAGGGTGTCCCCACCAATCCTTGATTAAATCAGGGTATTTTTTTTCATATTGCATGCACTCTTGTTTGTCAAAATCTATTATGAATGCAACATTGTAATTGTATTTAAAAATGGGGGACAATTTATACATTACTTGTATATGCTCCGGTCGAAAATACCCAACAACAACCTTCTGTGAATTGCAGATGCTCCTGGTTGAAATGTCAACGTTTTCCAAGGCCCAACTTATCATGTCGTTATACAGCATGAGCGTCGATCGCATGACTATTTTTTGCAGCTCTGACTGAGCTATGTCCCTGAGCTTGGTTGCATGAGTTTCGGTTACTTCATCCCCTGAATCATCCGAGAAATTTATCAGCTCATGCTCTAGAATATCGAACACCTGCGTTCAAGTTCTTACAGTGTCCATGGATCTCGGTGAGGTGTCTAATAGAACATCTGTGTTAGGATTTTCGCTTTCACCAGTTTCTTTAACCATCTTTCGTGGTGCCATGATATTGATGAAAACCGGGACTGGGTTACCTGCTACAGGAGAGTGCGTGAGATTTTCAGTTGGCTAGAACTTGCTATTCTGCGAGAATGAAAATGGAATTCAAAATCAAGCGTTCTTATTCACCTTAGGTGTATTAATTTGAGAATACCTTTATTGATGATAAATCCCTTTACCTAAATGAGAAGATCTAGCTGGTGATTTGCAATCCACACTAGAATCATTACCGTATATTTTTTATTAATTCCATTAATATCGACGGTTTGTGATTGAGAATTTTGGATGAAACAGGGTAGAAAATCTTTGAATCGCGAATTTACGAAAGATTAATTTCGAGATAATATTGTTTAACACATTAATTAATCGTGTTTAACTTTAAGTGTTTTTGGGTATTCGGACTTCAGGATTTAACAGTAGCTCGAGATTGAATCCCTAAAACCCGAAACCGTGAAATGATTAATTTTCGGATAATCATTTTTTAGTTTTAATTAACCCCATTTAAGTTTGAAATGTTTCGGAAGTTCTGACTTCGAAAATTTTAAGATGTGATGGATGATAAACACTCGAACTTCTGAAGTGCGAAGTTATTAACTGTGTTTTAACTGAGATTAACTTAATTAATCAAGATTTGATATTTTGGGATTTTGTTGCTTCATGGATTTGCAAGTTAGTTCCTTATTATATTTCCTAAAGGCTATTACCCGTAGTGATGTGTCGAATATGACGTTATTTTAGGTGACGCGTCAAAAACCAGGGGGTGCCACACATTACTTAGATTAATACGAATCTTTGGCTGAAAAGGTTGGAAATGGATGACATGTGTCAATCCAAAGAAGACTCAGAAAGGTACACGTGTACTATGACTAGGATTCTTCAGACACTTTTCGGGTATCGAGACTTTTAAAGTTAAGACCTGGGAAAACGCCCGAAGCGTGAAGCTTTGAAGCGACCTTTAGTGATTTGGTTACTTTAATAATCAGGGGGCTCCACAATCCCGAAGAGCTTGAGATCATCCGATCAATCTGAGGAACTTCATTGACGACGATCATCATACACGCCTTAAGACTAGAAGTAAATTTGATTTAAACATTTGAAAATCGACTTTTGAGTTATTTCAAAAAAGGATGAAGATCGAGAAAGTAAAGCTCAAGGCTTAGGATTTATGTGTTCCAACACAACCACTTGTCTACAACATCTATGTCTATCTGACCTTCGAATATAGGAATATCGAAGTTGATTTGTATCTTGAAGGGGGTGGCACCTTCGCTCGAGGAATACGCGTCGCCTGTTGGTAGTCGCCGAAGGATTTGCACGACACTATCTATCATCTTGTTCCTCTATTGCGTGAGGGCTTTCTCAAGAAACATTTTGAAAGAATATATTGTCCCGTCATATTTCTTTTCTCCTGCCATGAGAGGTCGCTTGGGCGTGTGAGAGATTTTGTCCTCAAGAGAAACAAGCTTGAAACCCAATTCTTTGTATCCTGACCTCGTTGGGAACATGCATTAAGATGACAAGGAGCAGACCGCTCTGATACCACTGATCTAGATTTTATGAGTAGAACGAAATGATCATAGATTATTAAAATATGCTTAACATAGAATAACCGAATTACAATAAAACTGGTTTTCTATTCAATAACGAAATAAGCTGAAACTGTAAAATGCAGCGAAAAACAAGTTTGCTAGAATGATGACGACTTATCTCTGAGAAGAGATGTGACGGTTGCGCTCATTCATAAGAAGATGATTACAATGAGGCTCTGAAGGCCTTTTTACAATAAACAAGAATTTAAAAAACCCTAGACATCCAAAATCCTAACCCTAGGAGATGAAGCACCAAAAGTCATGCGGGTCTCGTTTGGGTAAGTTAGTACATCAACTTCCCGGGGTCGTAACTTTTGCATACAATCTCCGTTTTAAGTGCACGATAGCCCGTTGGAAAGGTATCGCCGAGAAGATTCATTTTGGGGGCTCAAACATTCTTTCTAATATTATTGGGAAGCTCAATCTCGAAAAACCTTCATTTAGGCCCTCAAAATTGCCCCGGAAGTTAAAACTGCTAAAAATAGTAAATTGTCAAAATTACCAAAAAACTGTTTTGAGCGAGTTGAAAAAGGTGGGTGACCACCGATATCCACATGGATCAAAAAATAACTTCCATCAAACCAAGTCGCGAGAACTTAAGATGATTGTAAACAATCGTTCTTGAAAATAATAACATACAATATATAACTTGGAAACACAACCTGATTACAATATTAGTATAGATAAGTATGCCTTATTTATTATTAGATATCTAAGCAAAAGACCATGAAAACAACATAGAGACTTGGCATACACACATAGTTATTGATTTTGAAGCACAACGTTAAGGGTTGATCATATCATTATGAGTGATAGAGCCATTGTTATGAATGCGGAAATAATTGAAATGCATAGGGTGGTAGGATTCTTGAGCGTTGTTGTAAACAAAACAAAACAAGATATTGGTGGTGCCATGCCTTGTGACAGTGTTGTTGAAGATGGATTTGATGCTCTGAGCGTAAGTGCCATGGTTGAAATTTCCACTCTGGGGAAAGATGTTGCAATTGACTTTGTCGAAGCCGCCATAGTTCCTCCCAATTATGTGCCCCGCATCATCGCTACTCCACCCTACCTCTGTCTGCACCATCTCACATGATTATTGGTCACAGACTCACGGTGAATCCAAAACAGAGTTGTCGAGCTCAAGCTTCGATAATGGATAGATACTCCAAACTCCAGAGAAAAGGGTGGTGGGTGACTTCGTCCAGAAAGAGTTAATACTTCATTAACCACCACCGGCTTCCATGCCACTTGAGGTTACATGTAGACAATACTTGGGATTCGAGAATGACATCCAATGTCCAATACATTCGGGTGGAAGTAAAAATTAATAATCTTTTAAAATAACTATTAACCATCATAAATACATTCCAATGACTTTGTTGCCCATTCCACGAGACGATAAGATAAAAAAAAATTAACATAGAGCATTTTGCCAATCAATTTCCACCTAGTCGGCATCATAAGGATGACCTGCTAAAAATTCACCATGTATTGAATTTTTTTAATGGAAAATTCACCATTGAAACGCTTCTATCCTTAATTTCTGCTCATATCTCATTAATGTTTTTATCGGCTGCCATATTTCTAAAGCACGAGGCTAAACAAGATGTGTGAAGAACTGGTCAGGCCAACGACTCTAACCGTAGATGTAAAAACCGTGGATTTCAAATATTATCTGCCATCAGAGTGGCGCAGCGGAAGCGTGGTGGGCCCATAACCCACAGGTCCCAGGATCGAAACCTGGCTCTGATATTATTCATCAGATGTGGCTTCTATTTTAGATATTTGACATATAATGTCTCGCCCGCTGTCTCATGCTCTCTACTTAAAAAAAATAGTTTCAGGCGCAATTTCCTTAAAACACATGCAATTGCCCTACTCTCAGCGTCACCACCGTCTCCCAGAATTCGTTATCAGGTTAGAGCTCGGACTTCGGTGGCTGTCGTTTCCATTTCATTTGAAGACAATAAACTTCCAAGGATAAATCTTACCTTCTCTTTAGCAATGCTCGCAACTAAACGGGTAAAACGTATTAATTCTTCTTAGTTCTAATGTGATATTTTGATATTTATATTATGAGGAGGTTTTGTTAATTTATTATTAAAATTTCTTACATAAATTTTAAAAATTAATCATGGAAATGAATAAAGTAAAATTCCAATGAAATTTTTTTAGGTGTTGTAATACTAAGTTTTAAGAGAAAAGTGTTTAGTCTAATATAATAATTAAAACAAAGTTTACTATAAATATTATGTCAATTAATGTTATGTTATGAAGCTATTAAAGAAAAAGTGTTTAGCCTAATACAATAATTAAAACAAAGTTTACTATAAATATTATGTCAATTAAAGTTATGTTATGAAGCTATTAACTATATTTTTTTTTATTTTTTTTTAAGATATATATGTGTGTGTGGATTATTACAATGTAAGAGGGTTGTTTTTATTTTGTGTAAGTTCGATTATTCTCTTAATATATAGATAGAATATTACACTCTAAGAGAGGGTGCATGCTAGTGGAACTAGGCTTACCTCTTTATGACCATAAAAAATCACTTTTAATCAATAAATGGATTTGTAGAAAATATTACCATGCCTAAGAAAAATACACCTCACATGAAAAGACAAGTAATTAGTACCAAGGATTGTTAGCCAAAGAGAATAACTAATTAATCAATTATGCCTCGAGTTGAAGGCCCAATTGCCCCAACTTCCCCCAACTTTAAGAATCCCAATTCATCTCTCCTTATTGGTCATTTCAAACCCAATTCTCCCTCTACACCAATCTACTTGCTAGGGGTAATTTCAAAATCCCCCCACACCCATCAATTATGCATCTTGTATTGCTTGATCTGATACTACATCAACAACACCAAAGGGCCTTACTCCATATCAACCCCCACCCATGGTAGGGTCAGTAGGTCAAGGCCCTTTGAGTTAATCACTAACTATTTTAATGTCCATACAACCAACAACAAAAATAATATTTGAACCCAATAGCATATAAACCAAAAGATCTAATGCTAAAACAATATTTATCATAAAAATTAGAGGAAACATAATGGGCCTAGACGTCATCCTTGGGATTTAGTGTCTATGTCAATGTGATTTGTAAAATTTCCCACTCAGTAACAACTTTGAGGAGTTCTTTCTCAACTTCTCTTCTTTTGTACGTCCTCTTTAGTGAAAATGGCATTGATGAATACATCATATTTACTTTCCATTTGATCCAAATTCTTTATAAGAGGATTAACCTCTTGCCTTCCAATGTTGGAAGCCATCGTATTATTAACATACAAATAAAAATCTATCTTAACATGAGTCCCTCTTGAATGCCTTAGGTCTAATATGATTTTGCTAGCTTCTTGTAACATTAAATCTAAGATAGCCTCGAGGGTTAGCTCAAGCAGTATTGAGCTAGACGTGAGATATCCCCCTGGTGATCAGTTGGGGAGGTTACGGGTTTGACTCTCTTAAAATTGTCAAGGTGAGGTTTTGTAATCAGGGTCGATGGTTTACCCCTTTTACCATCCATGGATCATAGGGAAGAACTCAGAGGGTTTTCCGTGAGAATTTCCTTGGAAAAAACATTAAATCTAGGATACAATATATCTTTTGTCTAATTCTAGTTTGGACGTTTTGAAGTGTTCCACCTACATGCTATCTCTAAGGGATGCCTCTGCCAGCCTCACTGAATGAAAATCACTGACACTCCCTATTTTGTTCCTATAAGTTGACTCAACTGGTAGCCTTTAAATATCATTGGCATTCTTTCATTTCTTCGATTTTGAAAGGTTACCCCTTCCCCTTTTCCTCTCTACTCTTTTTTCAGGGGATTTGAAAACTAGGCAGGAAGTATTGTTCTCTTTTCTTTTCATCGAAGAAAAAAAAAACTCAAAAAAGATGGAAGAAACTCCTGTGGTCAACCCTTACATGTTTCCTTCACCTATTACCTTCCCTTTCGCTCCATTACAAAGATAAACTAGAGATGGAGTGGCTTCGCTTGGTGGGATATGACATCATCAAACCAATAGAGACATCCTTACATATTTTGTGATGGTGGATAGATTTGAAAACCCTTGCTGCAAAATAATTTCTCCAAGTTATCAAAGTTCATGTGGAAATCCATGTCTACTCTGAAACTGATTCCCATTCATCCAAGTTTGCTCTTCTTGGAAACCTAATGGATGGTTCCCATCCCTCCAAATTTGTAGAAATCCAAATTTGATGGATTGTTGATCAAAGAGATATGGTTCTTCACTAGTGCTTCGTTTTTGAATTGTCCATGACTTATGTGGAAAGGAGGTCTTTGATGGCTGGTTATGGTTCACTCTTTGGGTTCTCATATTTTTACTCAACTAGTACAACCATGGAATTCACTCCTTAACAGGAACAATCACTTGAGAACAATTTATCTTTTGAAGCATTTGGACTCCCAATCTAAAGAATCAAATCCATTGTTAAGTTTGTGGACAAGATTATTATTCATTCCTACTTGAACACAAATGGGATTGTTACCACACAATCTAGCACCAAGTGCAAATCCTTCACAAGGCACTAAGACTAGTGGAACATCGGAGGATGTCACCACTGTCACCTAGGCAAAAAATTCCCTCTTTTTAGTGGAGTAAACTCCAACACAAGGGAGGCTTTCGTAGCAGCCTCCAAGAATCCCTAGGAAAGAAACAATCAAGTATAGGCCCCCTTGGGTAGCTACACAATATACCACCAATAAAATAAGATAGTAAAAGTAAGGATAAGGTGGTGAGTAAAAGCAATTTATATATTTTAAGATACGAGGATCTAGGTCAATCTAGGAAGTTTTCCAAGTCAAATTAAGGCTCAAGAAGATTCCCAAACACTACAAATGAAGGAAAATCTAAAGGTTGTTGTAAAACTTGGAAAAATATATTAAATTATAGCAGGAAAAAAGTTCATTACAATAGAAAATAAATCATCTATTTACAAGTAATAAACCAATGAAACACAGGGGAGGTAGGTGCATGAGGGGTATTGTATAGCCCTAGAGGAAACATAATGCTACGATACTCTTGGAATCTGGGTGTAACCACCAACAACATGGAAGAAGCTTATGTGATGTATCAAGGAGCACTCCTAGCTCAGGATCGACAACTCAACCACATAATTGTTATAGGGGACTCAAAAAATATAATCCGACATTTTGTTATAGGAATAGGCCCAAAGAATTCAAAGTTGAAAAGAATCATTGAAAGGACCAGAGAAATCTTGTCCACTATCCACGCCTCCTTCTACCATGTCCCACGCATAAATAATATGATAGCGGATGAGCAGGCGAACTTAGCAATTGGAAAGGCCCCAGGCCATATGGAAGTGTTGGGCAGGAACCTTTTCTTATCCCCCCCTAATGCCTCAACCCTCTCCCATCGATGCTCCACCTGGCGCCAATATCCATGCGACGCTTCAGTTGAATGTAGTGAGTTGTAAGCTGAGCATCATGCTTGGGGAGTATTTGTACCTGCGCAACCTCCGACCCGTGGGAACCTGTACACAACATGATGACAAAATGGATATACTAGATCGCAAGGTGCTCCTCCTTCATGGGAACCCGTCGTACCCGTCGCTCCACACCTGCTACGTAGCCGACAACATCACCTTTTCCATAACTTCACTTGAGGTGAAGGCTTTTGAAAGGAAATCATCCATGATTCAGTGCAAGTGAATTCTAGAAATACATGCCACATCAACACTTGAAAGACACTCAAATTTTGAGTTTGCATGACATCCATGCATCCAACAGATAGAAAGAAGAGGTAAATTGGAAGGCCAACTCCTGATTCATTGGTACATCCAGCCACAACAGGCCTCGTCAGTTTGGAATTTCATATGGGAAGGGAAGTTAAAGAGCAGAAGAAATTTGGGAATTCACCATTTCTCCGGCATCAGAGGGACAACAAAGGATAAACTTGTGAGCAACAACCTCACAGGGAGCATCGCAGAGATAGGAAACACTAGAGACTATGGTAGGGGAAGCACCAGGGGTAGCTTGGTCAAAGGCAACAATGACAGACACATCACTGTTTGAGGAAGCTCCAGAAGAAATGAAGATAGAGGAAGCACAAATAGAGACAGTGTAGACATAGATAGCACCAAAGGCAACCATGACAGAAGAAAAACTAAAGGAAACAACATTAACTTCAATGTCAGCCACGACTGAGCCAAAGGGAACGCCAGTAATTGGAGTGGGGTATTCATAGTCAGTCTAGTTGCAAAAATGGCTCATCGCCTAGCTTGTGAATGACCGAAGGATGAATTGGTGGAAGATAACTTCTCCACCAGCCAACAACTGACACTTCACCTTGATTCTCATAGCTCAACACTCACCTTCACTCTGGACACACTAGCTCAACATCACACCTTAATAAACCAATTACAAGATGAAATCGAATTCCTCAGACGCCAAGGGGAGAGCATGGAAGCAAAGCTGGAAGCCAGGCCATCCAACTCTGTGGCACAAAGACAAAATGAGGAAATAGGAAGTAGGGCAGACTCAACATTGCTTGATTTGAACGTAGCGCTCGATCCCCCACCGGAGGAAGACCGAACTTAAAGAGGATCAGTAAGGCACTCAATTTTGTAAAAATGGCATAAATAAATATTTCGTAAAGATAGTTCTAGGATATAATTGAAAAGCTTAGCTATCAGTGAAGTAGGATCAATGCTAGACTCATTTTTGTAAGATTTTTGTGGAAACTTTTTTGTTGGTATCCTCTATTAGCACCCTCTTTTGTACTACCCGACCTCAGTCGTGCCCTTTCTTATATACAAAATTTCAGTTTTTGTAAAAAACAATAAACCAATGAAATAAGAGGGATAAACCATGGACTACATTAGAGTTTCATTAATCAACAAAATTAGAAATTTAAGAGGCATATAACAGCCCTAAAAACCCTATACATATAGCCCTAAATGGTTGTAATAATAAAAAAGAAAAGTATTTTAGGGTTTTACAATGATTGTGAAGTCAACAATATGCATAAAAGTAAAAACGTCTAGGTTATTTATGGCTGAAAATGAAAATTTGTTGTAATAAAACCCTAAATTAACCCTAAAATGGTAAAAAGAAAGCAATTTTTGTAATTAAATGATCGAATGTTGGGAGAGTAACTAGTGCCTACTATATTTTTGGGCATATGGGGTCAATTAAGAGTTTCTTTGGAGAGAAGTGAGTGGATTTTTTAGGGTGATACCTAGAAGTTGTTTACTACTAACCCTAGGACATCCTCCTAAATAATCAAAGAGAATGCTCAACCAACCCTTCTTCTTGAAGTTGTTTACTACTAACCCTAGGAGATCCTCTCAAATAATCCAAGAGAATGCTTAACCAACACTAGAGAAACAACATTACACTTAAATGCATTCATAAACAAAACCACAATATGAAAAGAGATCACTTACTCATTAAAGCTTTCACCCATCAAAACCTTAGCAATGAATATTCATGTAGTATCAAAGAATACATAAGCACATCTTCTCCAAACAATCGCTCTAACTAGCCATCCATGCCATTTTTTTATAAAAGAGAATCTAGAAGTAGAGAAGTAGTGATGTATCTCTACAAGTAGCAATGGTTTACAAATGATAAGTTCTTCTCTTATTTATATAAGAGATATAACACCCTTATCACACACTAGAAACACTAAAAACATAAAATAATTCCTTTATCTCTCTCAAGCCCTAGAGATAAGCCAACAACACATTAAAACATACATGATACATGAGTGGATAAGTCACTAAGACCCCCAACAATGCCTCCAAGATGAAGTGAAGTAGCTCAAACACCAAATCGTCCCTCATCAATGTTCTCTAGATCTCACATGTGTGGCATATGTGGCCTCATGAAGGGAACTACTCACTCTAAAGTGATGTCTAAGGGCTCAAAAGTGAAATGTTTCCATGAAAGGGTGCAATGTTTCATCTCCAAGAGGTGTGTCATTCCCCCAAGAGGTGCAGTGTCTCATCAAAAGGTGTCAACTCATCATAAAGAAGCCCAACATCTTGTCAAAGTTGTGAAGTCCCATCATTAAAGGGTATTATCATAGTGCAAAATCTCCACATCCTCTCTCCAAGTGTAACATCCTAATGTAAAGGTGAAACATCCTCTAGAGAAGGTGGAACACTCTCAATCAATTAGTGGGGATAGGATCCATAGAAGTGTGGTAGTATCCCTTCAATATCCTCCAAAGGATCCAAGTGTCAACCAAGCATGTGTCTATGTGTAATCCATCATCCGAGGAGGGGCTCATGTAGTCCAATTCACCATGAAGACCGAAGACAAGATACATCATTCAAACACAACATATAAAGTGAGTCATGTCAATGCAAAAGACATTAGATAGAGTTCAAAAAGTATCCTTTTCAAACTTCAAACTAGCTTACAAAGTTATACAATTTGTCTAGTTTAAGTATGGGAGGAACATTATTACCCCCTATAAGGTGTGCCAGTACCAAGGATAAGAATTATGTCCCAAGGAACCCATCAAGGAGTATGTGCAATGGTATTGGTATGGTTTTAGGTTTACTTCATGGGTGTATTATCATTGACATGCAAGACCATGTATGATGGTCATCCTCTTGAGCACCTTTGTAGAAGGAGTGCTTAGGAAATGAGGTACCCTTTCCTTAGCACTGTGTCTTTCCAAACCCCTGTTTTTTTTTTAATTGCTTCAAAAAACTTTGGATTTTGAGTTGGATTTTCTAATTCATTTTTTTAKGTATGCATTCATTTCATAGGACTTRGGGTGATGGCTTCTTAGTGAGGTGGTAGAACTCATGCTTCACTTCTTTCGTTGTTTTTAWTACTTTGATTTTCTTGTTTGTTTCTTTTCCTTGGATTTTGAATTAGGGATTTTTTCTTTCTATATTTTTATAAAGTTGCATCAACCCTAGAAATTCAATCCCCTTATTCTCATGGGATTATGAATCATGAACCTTTTAGGGATACATGTAACAATCAAACCAAAAGAAAGGAAAAATGGAATATGTTATTCATGGTAAGGGATATGGACACATTAGCCCCATTAAGGTCCCCCAATAGTACAACTTAGCCCAAGAGTGACAACACTTGACTATATGATGATGACCACCAAGGTGAAACAAGGAAAACAATGTAAATTCAAAGCATCGTGATTCATTATCCAATTCAACACATGATCACCATTTTCATTCCCCAAACATTGACATTATCACTTAATATGAAGTATTGAACAATGCACCTCAATGTGTAATGCACCATGTCATTTAATGTGAGTGAGTTGAGCATGTAATAGAAGGCATCTATGAGAAACTTGATTTGGAGAGTTTGGAATGTCATCGTCGGAATTGATGTTTTTAATGTAGATCATGGAGAAAAAATATCCTCTAGTTACCCCTAGAGGTGAAGGGGTAACATATGGATCCCACATGGGGACATGTGCTCACCATAGAGCGCATGAGAACATAAACAATATTTGGAACTCCAAGACCTACACTCTGCATCAAACCTAAAAAATCCTGTTACATTATAACATAAGATCATTAGTAAAGATGAGCAAGGGGATACAGTCCCCTTGGTAGTTGAAAGGTACAAAATAAATACAACAAAAAACATAACATCAATTTCATTTCCTTTGTGTGTGTATGCGTGTGAAAGTTCATGACATGCATACACACACACATACATACATACATGTGTGTGTGTGTGTGTGTGTGTGTGTGTGTGTGTGTGTGTGTGTGTGTGACATATTATACTAAATCAAAATTATGACTAACTATAAATGTGTATGATCAATCAATAACTAAAAATAAGTAAATGAGAAAATACAAATATGATGCAATAAAAGAAACACACAACATGACCTACAACTATCCTACTTAATGTTATAGGACAACATAAGTGTTAGCTATAATCATAAAACTAATGAACCCATCCTATCATCTCATCGAGGTCAAATTTTCTACTCTTGTGCTTAGTTATAAAAAAAAACAAGGATATAGCAAGCATATAATGGTCATGAGTTGGTACAAATACTACATCATGATAAACACATAATCCAACACATGAGGGCGGGAAAGAGAAACAAAATCATGCCAAGATTGGCATGTGCATCAACAAGCTTGCTCTATCCATCTTTGGATGGTGCTGCAATATGAAAATGATGACTCACAGTTGTTCCAAGAAAGGAATTCATGATGCAACCCTTGCATCTCATAAGATTGATCCACATACTTCAAGAGATCACCACCTTGGATTTCCTATAAATTTCATTCCCCAATGCTTGATACAAAATCATAATAAATATGAAGAATACCTCATGGTTTCCTGAAAACGACATGGATAAAAAAATGGGGTGTAAATTTAGATTTTGGAAAAACAAATTGCTCCCAACTTAGGGCTTGTTTCCCTTTTATATGTGGTTGTAAATCCTTACAACAAACCATAAGTTGAAATCACTTTCCCCCCAAAGATATTTTAAAAACAAAAACATAATTCCCAGTTGTATCTCCAATGACATATTGAGGAAAAAATGCAGAAAAATATGGATGGAAATTTCTACTATGAAATACTTGTTGCCCTGGAAAAATCACAACCCCATATCAATGATCTAATGTTATTTTTACACATCAATGTTCACCAAAATCTGAGCACGGGGGTGGATAAAATTCTTCTTCATAAAATAACTCCAAGTGATCAAGAGAAAATGTATTATACCTGGTAGGATATGTCTGGAAGTTTCCATGAGAATATTTTAATACATCAGATCTAGATGGTTGAGACAAATCTATGAAAATATCATTTTCATGTTTCCAAAAATATGCATCATTAATGTTCATATATGGTTGAAAGTGATCATGTGAATTCCCTAGAAATGATGGTTGTTCCAAAGGAAACACTCTAGAATCATCATCATCATAAATTGGATCCTCATTAAAATGAAAACAACTCACATCCCTTTTGTGCATCCATATTTGTAGAAAAGCATTAATATTTTCACTCTTATTATCATGTTCTTTATCCAATGAGAAATTGACCAAATCCAATGGTTTTCCTAAAACCTCTTCACTTTCCAAGTCATCAGAGGATGCATCATATAAATCAAAACTTGGAAAGGAGTACTACTTACCAAACCCTTGTCATCATGTGAAGGAGAGACGAAAATTTGGATTCCCTCTTCTCTATTAAATGGAAAAACAAATACCTTCTCAAAATCATTGTTTCTTGAGGGATTTTGCTCAAATTCAATCTTCTCAAAATCGTAACAATAGAGATCATCAAATTCAAAATTTTGAGAAGATTCAAGGCTTACCAATTTCTCATCTTCATGAGGAAGGATTCTCTCTTCAATCGGGTCTTCATCATGGAATTTATCTTCACTTGATATGCTTCATCCAAGTCTTCTTCTTCAATGGATTCATATGGTCATTCTTGTTCGTCTTCATGTACTTGATGACGTTTCTCATGAATCTCTTTTTCAATTATTTCCTCATCATTTTCAATAGGGTTAGAAAATAATTCTTCTTATTGAAGGGATACCAAAAGATCATGAAGAGTTTCTTCATACCTCTAAAGTCTAGGTCCCCAATGTTTGAGAAATTATCCAATGAAAACTATTTTAGAAGATATACTCTTTGGCTTGCAATATACAACCCAAACTCCTTCTCTTGCTTCCAAAGAATAAGTAAATAATCTCATCAGTGCATCTTCGTTTATTACATTTATTTTTAAGGTGTATTTCAAAAACTTCACAACATGAGAAATGGATAAATAAGGATCACCATCAAATTTTGGACATTGTTTTAACCAATCTCAAGGATAGTCATTTGGGTACATAGGGACACTCTTGACATCAAAAGCCTTATATAATTAAATAAATTCCCAATGAGCCATATTTATTTACTTCACATAAAACTTGATATGAACTTTGAAATTAGGAGATTATTTCTCATACAAAACAGGTGTGTGGAGTCACCAAGGTGAATCTAAAATTCCTACACAATGATGCTTATTTCACCTCAGAATCACATAGTCTTCAAAATTTGCATAGGGAAAAGGGATTCGTCCCTCAACAAAGTCACCAGATGAGTATACTTATATAAGGATTTGGTTTCTACTCATAAAAAATATTGAATCATAGACTTTGGATTATCAAAGGAGATAGACTCAATTCCACTCAGCAATGGTGCCAAAATGTTAAACACAATCTAGCACCAAGTGTAAATCCTTCACAAGGCACTAAGACTAGTGGAACATCGGAATATGTCACCACTGTCACCTAGGAAAAAAATTCCCTCTTTCTAGTGAAGGATTAAAATCCAACACAAGGGAGGCTTCCCTAATATCCTCCAAGGATCCCTAGGCAAGAAACAGTCAATTATAGGGCCCCTCAGGTAGTTATTCAATATACCACCAATATAATAAGATAGTCAAAGTAAGAATAAGGTGTTCAGTAAAAGAAATTTCCATATTTGAAGATATGAGGATCTAGGTCAATTTAGGAATTTTTTCAAGTCAAATTAAGGTTGAAAAGGATCCCCAAACACTACAAATGAAGGAAAAGCTAAAGTCTATTGTAAAACTTGGAAAAATATATTAAATTACAACAAGAAAACAAGTTATTACAACAACAAATAAATCATCAATTTACAAATAATAAACCAATGAGATAAGAGGGATAAACCATGGACTAAATTAGGGTTTCATTCATCAACAAAATAAAAAATTCAAGAGGCATATAACAACCCTAAAAACCATAGAGGTCCAACCCTAGATGGTTGTTGTAAGGCCTCTTAGGACACCCACCAAGCCTGCACACTCCTTTGGAAGATTCAACGATGTATGGACAAAGAGCACACAAGGAGGAAATGGTCGGTTGGGAAAATGAAGATGTTTGGGTGTGGATTGGAGAATGTTGGGGCATAGTGGTGACGTGCATGCCCAAGGGGTCACGTAGCCTTCTTCCCTTGCGATAAATGATGAAGACTTGATTTGTGTTTGGGAATGGGATGGGAAACTTGGGAGCACACCTAAGGATGGGGTGCATTGGTCCAAGAAACGAATGGTTGATGGGAGTGAAATCTTAGATGGGTGCCCTGGGTCCACAGAGCAGTGTTCCAGTTGGTTGAGTGTGATGATTCACGAAGGGGTGTGACACACCAAATAAACACGATGTTTTACACAAGTGACCCTTGGAGTCCATATAAAGTTAAGGGTGAACAACCAAACGAAGGTAAAACCAAGGAAGAAGAGAGATGGAGCTTTGAGGCTAGGTGCACCAGAGGGGCGCAGCTTAGGATGAGACAAGGAGGAACAACAAAAGGGGAGTCTTGGTGTGAAAAAACTGTAGTTTTGAAAAATTCTGATATGTAAGGTAGAGTCATGTGAATCTACCCATTTTGTAACTAGGACAATAATGTCATCTTGTAAATATTTCTCTTTGTATAAATAAATGAATCTAGGTGTTAGGACTGATTTGTGATACCCACATTCTATATATGTCTCTTGTGTTTCACATGTTTTCTGTTGTATGAAAAATTGACTAAGTGTTAAACTAAGTTAACAAATGTTTAAGTATACAACTGAGTTTCATAGAGTAAGGATGTGACTCAACTATAGCCTAGAATTAAATATGGGTATGCTCTACATGAAGAGGCGTAGTTCGGGTGAAGTATCCTTGGTTAAGTCAAGATACCAAGAGAGAACCACTGTGGTTCCAAACTTTAACGAGATGTAAGGTTCGACTTGAGAATGAATCTTGAGGGCATGACATATGGTATCAAATCAATTTCACAATGAAGGATTTTGTAGAAACAAAGTGCACACTATGGCAAGATTCGCACAATCCAGAAGGGTGGGGTGAATCCTTGGATAGAGGCAAATGAATTCATGCAACAAAAGCAGGTTACAAATGAATTAATACAGGTCAAGTCAAGTTTCCCATTGTGACCTAAGGCACAAGAGTCTTGGTTTGGGCAACAAACCAGGATATACAAGGACTTGCAATGAAGCACCTTGGAACCAAGCATTGGACCAAGGGGTGCTCCCACACAATCTACAAAAAGGTGAGTACAATGCATGTATGTTTTATTGTGATTTTGTTTGTCATTTTCACTTAACATAGAAAGAGTGGCAAGGATCGGTTTGCAACAATCTAAGAAGAGTTGGTGCATTGGGTGCCTTGGGTGGAAATTTTGGCAGCCAATATCGTCAGTTGTGTTTTTTGTATCTGGCTATCAACAGAAGAAGGATGCAAGCTCTAGTTGACTCAGGTGCCTCACACAACTTTCTGAATACTAAGGTAGAGAAGGATTTGAGACTTAGAGTCTCCCCGTACATAGCTGCGGTGAAGGCAGTAAACTCTAACACAATGGAAACAACTAGTGTTGTCTCCTCAGTTCACATTCGAATTGATAAGTGGGAAAGTTGGGCTAACTCCATGATGATTCCTATGAATGAATTTGAGGTAATTATTGGACAAGAGTTCCTAAGGAGGACACATTTAGTCCTCATGTCATGGATGGATACCATTGTTATACTTGGTGAAAAGAAGTCTTGGGTCGTGCGCACAACCGGAAGGAATTCTGGTGGAAAGGTGCAACTTGTGTCTGCATTGAGTATGAAGAGAGAAACGAGATGGAATGGACCATATATTTACATAGAAATTTTTGGAGAGATTCAAGAGGATGGAGTGAAGATGCCTGTTCCACCAGAGCTCACTGAATTGTTAGGTGATTTTATAAACAAAAATGTCAAATGAATTGTCAAAAGTGATCCCACTGAGACACATTGTTGACCACCGTATAGAGATAGAGCTTGGGATGTAGCCAATGACAAGAGATCCTTGCTAATTTTCTAGGCCTAAGTTGGAAGAGTTGAAGATACAATTGACATAGTTGATTGATGTTGGCTTCATTCTTCCATCTAGGTCCCCATATGGTGCCTTGGTTCTCTTTCAGAAGAAGAAATATACTTCAAAGTTGAGGATGTGTTTGGAATACCGAGCATTGAACAAACAAACTATGAAGAATTGATACTAGTTTCCTTTAAATGATGAATTCTTTTACAAGTTGGCCAAGGCCAAAGTATTTTCAAAGCTTGACTTGCGACATGCGTATTATCATATGTGAATTGTAGAAAGAGATGAAGCAAATACAACCACGGTGACAAGGTATGGGAGCTATTTGTTACTAGTGATGCCTTTTGGGTTGTGCCACACCCTTGCAACCTTTTTCACATTGATGAATGACGTGTTGCGACCATTTTTGGACAAGTTCGTTGTGGTGTATTTGTATTACATCATAGTGTCTAATGAAATTATGGAGGAGCACAAGAAGAAATTGACACAAGTCTTTGAGGCATTGCAACAAAACCAATTGTTCTTGAAGAAGTCCAAGAGTTCTTTTGGGTAGACAGAGATATCATTCCTTGGCATTGGATCGGCCAAGGATGCATTCGCATGGACCCTACAAAGGTCAAGGAAATCAAATATTGGAAAGTGTTAGAAAAATAGGATCATGGAGTAATAAAATAAAAACAAATGCATAAATAAAACATAGAATATACACAATACAATAGAGACACAGATATACGTGGTTCACCCAGTGTGGGCTATGTCCACCCGATAAATTGACAAGTCCTTCCTTTTTATTATCCAACAAATGAAGGGATACAACCTACAACACACCCGTTGTAACTTCCTCTTCTTTCTCTCATAGTCTCCTTTCTCAAAATACAAAAAATTGCAACAACACATAGCCACAATACACTTCACTCATAAAAGAGGGTTTCGTTCTAGGGAAAAAAAAAATTAACATAACTTCTATCGTTAGATATGCGACCTTATAATGAACGATCCAAATTTAATATGAAATTACAATATAAATTTACAAGGTTGTTCTCTTACTCCTTTCCCAATTCCTCCATAAACCTATGTAACCAAATCGTCTCTTTACTAGCCTATGTAACAACAACATACTCTGCCTCTATTGTTGAAAGTGCAACAACCTTTTGCAGTTTTGAAATCCAACTTAATGTTGTTCCAACTACTGTAAAAACATACCCTGTGGTGCTCCTCCTGCTATCTTTATCACCTGCCATATCTGAATCAACATATCCTTGTAGAAAAATGTCTAAACCTCCAAAACATAATCCATGAGTAGAAGTACCTTTCAAATACCTGAGAATCCACTTTACTGCCTGCCAATGTTCTTTACCTGGATTTTTCATATACCTACTCACAACTCCCATTGCATGTGAAATATTTGGTCTTGTGCAAACCATCGCATACATCAAGCTGCCAACTGTTGATGAATAAGGGACCCTTGACATGTATTATATCTCCTCCTGTGTCTTGGGACACATTTCCTTATTTAATTTTAAATGGCTGGCCAAAGATGTACTAAATAGTTTTTCATTCTGCATTCTAAACCTCTCCAACACCTTCTCTATGTACCCACCCTAAGACAATGTCAATTTGTGATTATTCCTGTCTCTTATTATTCTCATACTAAGGATTTTTTTTGCAACACCCAAATACTTCATCATAAATGAATTAGCTAATTTTTCCTTGAGCACATTTATATCCTGCATATTAGACCCCACAACAATAATTTTATCTACATACAATAGAAAGATAATATAGCTTCCATTTTATATCCTTTTAAAATAAACACAATGATCAGAATGACATCTACTATAACCTCGTTCTGTCATAAACATTTCAAACTTTGAATACCACTTCTTTGGAGCTTTCTTTAGGCCATACAATCTCTTCTTCAACCTGCATACCAAATTTTCCTTCCCTTTGACCTCATACCCCTATGGTTGTTGCGTATAAATCTCTTCCTCCAAATCCCCATGGAGAAAAGTTGTTTTTACATCTAACTATTCAAGATGTAAATATTCTACTACCACAAGACTTAAAATAGTCCTAATTGAAGTCATTTTAAAAATAGGAGAAAATATTTCATCAAAATCTATACCTTTCTTTTGTGCAAGCCCCTTTACAACAAGTCTGGCATGAAATGAAGTCCCTGGGATGCATTGGCCAAACTGTATGAAAAACCCTCGGTGTCTAATAAGGTATTTCTAATGAAAAGATTATTTAATATGAAGATGTTAGAAGGTGGGTCTATTGCAGATCATTTAAATGAATTTAATATGGTTACTAATCAACTAAGTTCTATAAAAGTGGACTTTGATAATGAGGTCAGGGATCTTCTAATATTGTGCTCATTGCCAGAAAGATGGAACGACTTGGTCATGGTTGTAAGTAACTCTGTCTCTGGTTCAAACACTTTAAAATTTGATGATGTTGTTGGTGTTATCCTTAGTGAGGAAATGCAACGAAAAAACAAAGGTGAGACGTCGGGTAATGCATTAAACATGAAGAACATGGGAAGACAAAAGGATAGAGGAAAGGTTTCAAGGTGTGGCATGAAATGAAGTCCCTGAATCTACTACCCAAGACTCATAAATATTATCTACAGAAATAATCAAAGCATCTTGTAACATATCACCTGTTACATTTGCTTCTTGATTTTTCTCCTACTGTCCATCTCTTTGTTTCTTTGGAACTCTGTAGTCTTTCATCAGATGTCCTTTCTTCCCACAATTCCAACACTTTATCTTTCCAAGTATGGATTTGGATCTTTCCTTCCTAGAATTATCGCGGTTCCTTGAAACCTTTCCTCTATCCTTTTGTCTTCCCATGTTCTGCATGTTTAACGCATTACCTGACATCTCACCTTTGTTTTTTCGTCGCATTTCCTCACTAAGGATAACACCAACAACATAATCAAATTTTAAAGTGTTTGAACCAAAGACAAAGTTACTTACAACCATGACCAAGTCGTTCCATCTTTCTGGCAATGAGCACAAGATTAGAAGATCCCTGACCTCATCATCAAAGTCCACTTTTATAGAACTTAGTTGATTAGTAACCATATTAAAGTCATTTAAATGATCTACAATAGACCCACCTTATAACATCTTCATATTAAATAATCTCTTCATTAGAAATACCTTATTAGACACCGAGGGTTTTTCATACAGTTTGGCCAATGCATCCCTTACCTCCTTTGTTGTTTTTTCTTTCGAAATATTGAAAGCCACCAACGATTCTAGGCTCAATTTTTCATTGTGCCTTTCTGTTAAGAACCTCCCTTTTGTCATCCTTCATGGTCAACGACTTCTTTGCTATTCCACCCAATGGTAGGAATATATCCTTCTTATATAAATAATATTCCATTTGCATATTCCATTACTGGTATTTTTGGCAGTTAAATTTCTAGACCCTAAACTTTCCATCTTCCGCCATTTTTCCCACTTGAACCAGGAACCCTCTTTTCCTGCGAGTTACCTTTCTCTCTGATACCAGTTGTTAGAAAAATAAAATTGCATAGAAATAAAATAAATACAAATGCGAAAATAAAACACAAAAGATACACAATACAATAAAGACACAAATATACATGGTTCACCCAGTGTGGGATACGTCCACCAAAGAAATTTCCAGGTCCTTTATTTTTATTATCCATCAAATGAAGGGATACAACCTACAACACACCCGCATAACTTCCTCTTATTTCTCTCACAATATCCTCTCTCAAAATACAAAAAATTGCAACAACACATAGCCATAATAAATTTCCTTCATAAAAGGGCGTTGCCTTCTAGGAAAAAAAAAATCCTAACATAAATTCTACCATCATATATACGAACTTATAATGAACGATCGATATTTAATATGAACTTACAATACACATTTAATAGGCAATTTTTTCTTCAAGGGATTCTCCCCTGAACCTCCATCGGGGAACACTATCCCCCGAACCCCCATTGGGGGCCTGCTTGCCCCCGGACCCCCTAGCTGGGGGGATCGATCCCCTGGATCCCGAAGGGGGGGGAAATCCCCCCTACAACTCCCCCACATGGAGGGGTGTACAATATTTCAGGGTCTAAAGTCTTCATGGGGTATAAACATGGCTAAAAATAAATACCTCTAAATCAGGAAGATAACCAGGCTCCACAACCAATAGGAAGAGCCACAGACAGTCCATGACGCGAGAGTATTCCTTGGACTAGCCAACTACTATCACAAGTTTGCAGAGGGTTACTTCAATATTTATGCACCACTGACTGACTTGTTGAAAAATAAGAAAGCATGGAACTCGAAATATAGGAGAAAGTCTGCGTTTGACAAGATAAAACACATAATTTTCTTCGCTCCCATGCTAAAGCTGCTAGACTTTGAGAAATCGTTTGAAGTGTAAATGAACACATCAAACTTTTCCATTAGAGTATTTTTAATGCGGGAAGGATATATGGTTTCCTTTGAGAGAAGAAATACCAAGATTGTGAATGAAGATACCTCATTCATGAGAAGGAGATGACGGTTATGGTACATTGTTTACAGACTTGGAGACACTACTTGTTGGGAAAGTCATTTGTCTTGAAGAGAGACAATATTGAAACAAGCTACTTCATGACGCAGTCAAAGTTGTCACCTAAGAAAGCAAGATTGTAGGAATTCCTCGAAAAATTTGAACTGACCATTTAGTATAGGCCACATAGGCCGAACATTTTTGTGGATGCCTTGAGCAGAAAGGCACAAATTGCTATCCTAGAGGATGAAGATGATTTTCCTACATCAAGTTGAAGTCATATTAATTTCTTGGAAGAGTTGCACAAACATATAAAAAAAGGGTTAGAGCATGATCACACAGTGAAGAACATTATGAAGAAGGTGGAGGGGAAAATGAGGAAGTTTTGGGTACATGATGGACTGTTGTACTTTGAGGAGTGAATATATGCCTGTAATTCGTCCAACCTTAGGAGGGAACTTGTCAAGGAATGTCATGACTCACCCTAAGCTGGCCACCCAGAACAACGAAGAATGATGGCATTGTTGGAGCGAGGATACTTTTGGAAACAGGTGAAGTAGGATGTGGAGGAGTATGTTCACACTTACCTTATATGTCAACAAGATAAAATGGACACCATAATGAGATCAGATCTATTGCAACCTTTAGTGATTTAGGAGAGACCGTGGATGAGTGTCTCAATTGGATTCATCACACAACTTTATATGGTGCAAGGATACAAAATAATTTTGGTCGTGGTTAATCGATTCTCCAAGTATGTTGTCTTCGTTGTGATGAAGATGCCTTGCAACACCGAAGAAGTTGCAAATTTTTTTTCAAGCACATAGTGAAGTATTAGGGTCTTCTACTAAACATTACTTTGGATAGGGATGCAAGGTTCATGAGCAATTTTTGGACAACATTGTTCAAGATTGTGGGGATGAAGTTGTTGAAGAGTTCAACCTACCATCCATAGATAGATGGGAATACCGAATGAATAAATGCACTTATGGAGGATTACTTGCAACACTATGTACAGTTAGATCAAATGAATTGGATGGACTTGTTGGACACCACCCAATTTAGCTATAACCCGTAGAAGAATTCAACGATGGGCTATAGCCCATTCGAGTTGAGGAATGGAAAACAACCCACTACTCCTCATTTTGTAATGCATGGTTACTATGGGCAAATCCATAAGTTGTGGGTTTCGTTAAGCATTGGCATGATCAGTTGGAGATAGCTCACACACACTTTTCTAACACAACAAACATAATGAAGCAGTGGGAAGATCATGACAGGCGTGACGTAGAATTCCAAGTAGGAGAGTCTATATTAGTTACCACCATCGAAAGGAATGGCTCCATCTCTCATGCGGAGGTATGAGGGATCATTCAAATTTCTTGAGAAGATTGGAAACATTACCTACAAGTTGTAGTTACCATTCCACATGCGACACATTCATCATGTCTTCCACGTTAGTCAATTGAATTCATGCCAGAGGGACCCAAATGACCCAAGTCAAGTTGAGCCATCCAGAGTGTCAATCATGGTTGCAGATAAGCCAAAGTTGGAGGTAGAGAATATTTTGTGCATCATGTCCTGGAACAGGGTAGGGGTTGTGTGTATGATTACTTCATCCAGTGGAAGGATAATCCCAGCGAAGAGAACAATTGGGAGAAGTATGAGGACATGATTCGAGAGTTTGACATAGGTCTCTACAGATCACAAGTGATATAGAAGTTGCAGGGACGACAACACGTTTATTGGGGGAGGATGTAAGGCTTCCCGGGATACCCATTGAGTGTGTGCGCTCCTTGGGAAGATTCGACGATAGATATATGAAGATCAAAAGGAGGAAACAATCAGTTTGAAAAATGAAGATGTTTGGGTGTGGGAAGGAGCACCTTGAGGCACACTAGTGACATGCACACCCAAGGGGGAAAATACCCTTCTTCCCTTTTGATGAATGGTGAAGAATTGAGTTATGTTTGGGCAAGGGTGGGGAAACTTGGGAGCATGCCCAAGGAGTGCACCCATCTTCCCTTAGCAGCAGGGGTGCATGAGAGAGGTTGAATGACTCCATCATCACACCCATGGATATTCACGATGATTGACACTAGGGGGAGCACAAGAAAAGGGGTGTGTGCCTAAGGATGGTGTACGTCAGTCCAAGAAACAAACAGTTGATGGGCACACATGCTTATATGGGCACCTTGGGTCCACAGAGGGGTGTGACGGTTAGTTGAGTGTGATGATTTGAAAAGGGGTGCAATGCACCGAAGAGACACGATGTTTTGCAAAAGTGACTCTTGGAGTCCATATAGAGGTAAGGGTGCACAACCAAACGAAGGTAAAACCAAGGAAGACACGATATGGAGCTCTAAGGTTGGGTGCACTAGAGGGCCACACCTTAAGCTGAGGAAAGTAGGAACAACAAAAGGGGAGTCTTTGTGTGATGAAATCGTCGGTCTAGACATTTCTGATATGTAAGGCAAAGTCTCATGACTATGCCCATTTTTGTAAATGGGACAAAAATGCCCTCTTGTAAAGCTTTCTCTTTGTATAAATAAATGAAGTTGAGTGTTGGGAACAGTTTGTGTTGCCCACATTTTATATGTGTCTCTTGTGTTTCACATGTTTTCTATTGTATTCAAAATTGACTAAGTGTTAAACTATGTTAACAAATGTCTAAGTATAGAACTAAGTTGCATAGAGTAAGAATGTGACTCACTCGTAGCTTAGAATGGAATATGGGTATGCTCTAGGTGAAGAGGTTTTGTCTAGGTGAAGTATCCTTAGTTGAGTCAAGTTGCCAAGGGAGAACCACCGCGGTGCCTCACACCAACGAGATGCCAAGGTTGGGCTTGGGCATGACTCTTGGGGGCATGACAACTGTACTAATAAACCAATAATGTATTTTAGGGTTTTATAATGATTATTAGGTCAATAATATGCCTAAAAGTCAAAACATCTAGGTTATTTATGGGCTGTTACCCCCCAATCTAGGGGTAACTAAGGAGATGATGTCTCAAGGTCTAAAAGTTGAATACATGGAGTGTTGAGATCCAGATGAGCAGACATAGCCCCTCCTCTCACAACACATCACTATTCATTGATAAAAACAATGTCCACCACACCTGTGAGGCTCAGAAAGGACATCAAGTCCTACTTCATGAGGTAATGTTAAGCCCTAATATTGGCTCATTACCACTTAATTGGGGCATACTAGATTAGTAATGTTATTTTATTTATGTCGGCTTTATGCCATTAGTTGTAATTTAGATTAGTAATGTTATTTTATTTATGTCGGCTTTAGGCCATT
>ML812415.1:175749-186405 GCA_009831015.1 Picea engelmannii
CCTAGTCTCCTATATATACCAAGGAGACATTTTCATTTTGAATCATCTTGGACTTGAACATTTAAGTGGGGTAAAAGGAGGTTACCCCCTCGAAGAGGCTTATTATCTGAAATTATCTCTTTTTCAAGGCGTTGAGTACTTTTTCTAAGGTTTTTCTATGCTATATTGATATTTGGTTCTTAACAGGTAACAAGTGTGTTCTTTTGGTAAGTGTCATGTTAATAATTGAAGCATTTGAGCATGTTGCAAAGAGTCATTTCTTGATTATTAAATTTTTTTCTTGGAAATTATATATTTTGCCTCATTTTACCTTGGTGGTTGACATGGTTTTCTAGCAAGTGGGTCACCCTCGAGAAAAGGGTTACTACTGGGGGGTCTCCTTGAAGGTTCATCTTACCATTCCCACACATACTTACCACTTTCCACACCTTTTCCCTTTCTTTTCCATATCTTTTGGGTTTTTGGGTTTATTGGGAAGGAGGGGCTAAAGGCCCATAGGTTTTATAGCTAGCAAAAGTTAAAAGTCATAAATGATCCCTCTAGATGCTCACCCTAAGGTCTTGAGAGAAATTAAACGCTTCTCCATAAAAAAATCAAGGACCTTTAAAAAAGAAAAAAGATAATTAATACATGTCCTACCTGTTGGGGGAATGTATTTGTGGTGTCTTTTAATTTCCTTGCACATGGAACTCAATGTGTTCCTAACTTTAGGTGGAATTGTGGTGCTCCTTATTTTCCATTGCACATAACACTCAATGTTTTGAACCATAATAAATAAATCAAAAAGGGATTGGGAAAAGGATGCATTTCAAGTGAGGGATGCAACACACCCTCCACAAAAAACACCCATAAATGAGACTATATGAGCCCTTGATATGTCAAGAAACCCATGCTGAAAATTCTTACCCCTATCCACCTCATATTCATTAGATGACTTAGATATGGTATTCTTGGGAAACATTCCTTGACTTGGGGATTGGTCTACCCAATAGGGAACCGTGACAACCCTCCCATACTTGAATTTGGAAAACTTTATAAGGTCTTTGAGAACTTGTTTAGTTTGAAAAGGGGGGATTTAATGAACATGTTTGGGTGGTTCTTTTATTAAATGTGGATTACTTGGAATGATACATGTGACTTGTGGAACTTTTGAGGGTGTACTTGTTTGTATTTACAAGACCTTGCTCGGTGAAAGCTATCCATCGAGGGATTGTGCCATTTTGACCTTCATGTGGGGTTGAAAACCCCAAGGATGGATGTCATACCTCACTTGATGGGAAAAGGACCCCAAAGCTCTTTTTCACATGAGATGATGAATGTTTCCTTTGGAGGAACTTTGATAAAACTAGAGGATGAAATTGTATCCCATTGCACCTGGACGTTAGCCTTGGGAGGCCTAGGATGTCACCTTCTAGTATTTTGACGTCATCATGTGGAGGCTAGGGTTTTGGTGGGATTGGTGGCATCAGACGTGATGTGATGTATTTTGAAGGAAGGAGAGGCATGGCATGACACTCTATCACATGAGATATTGACACATGACCTTTGGAGGCCTAATGATTTTCATATTGAGGCTCAACATCACCCTTCTAGGGAATGACATCACACTTTTGAGGGTTTTACTATATGTAATTTTTATAATTGTAAGTTGTTAAGAAAAATAAAGGGGGTCATCCCTGTTTCAATTTGTTGTTGACATTTTTATGTGGATAAATTGGTTTAGATGGACTCATATAAAAAGAGGCCATCTCATTTTCATTTTAGACATAACTCACTTGAGAATTACATAACTCTTGGCTGAAATTTTATCCCTACTTGGAAAATTTGCTATCTCTATTGGTGGAGGAAAGGCTAGTGACTTCTCTTGGATGGTTGTTCTTGGAAATTTGGTGGAATATCTTTGGTAAGTAATGGTTTTTCATGCTTTCTCTGGAATCAGGTAAGGAATTTCTGCAATGTTGTGTGTTTCTTCCTGATTTCAAGGTTATTTTGTGAAACCGTTGGAAGAGTATAAGGGCATATACCCTCCATCAAGGAATTTATCTTTTATTGCTATTGAAAAGGATTAAAGGATTGCTACAAAGAGTAAAAGGGCTTACACCCTTGTAGCAAGACCTTGCTAAGGTTTATCTTCACTAGGAAGTAAAAGGTCTTAGACCCCTAGAAGAGTCTTAAAACCTAGATCAAAACAAGAGACTCCATTACCCAATAGATAAGCCACTAATTTTTGCATTGGAGATTGAATATTTTTGCATTGGTAAACGCAATTTCAAGGAGATTGAATTGTTCAAGTTTGGAATTAAATCTTACATGCTTTAAGCTATATTTTTCCCTATGGGTGTCTTGATTTTCCAAGTGATTAAGTTGTTGTAGCAAGTATTAAGCCACAACCATTAGGGTTGCAACAAACACACTCTCTCTTACTCTTTTACAACTTTTCTACCGCTGAAATTTACTTGCAAGCAGTCATAATTAATCTATTGTTTAAGAGTTATTGTTTGGGTGGCTTACTTGTCTATTTTAATGGCTATAGCTTGTTGTTGTAGAAAACAATTTCTACAGCCATAAGGCTGTTATAAAACTCTGTTGATAACACTTATTAACAACCCTCTCTTGCTATCAAAGTCTTGGTTTAAATATTGGAAAATTTTCTACTAATTGCTAGCTTAATTTTCCAACATCATACACTTAATTTTGGTGGTTTAATTTGAAACTGTCATAGTCTCTTTACTGTTGCTATATATTTCCATGCTGCTGAAATTTTGGGACAACAAGGTTTCTTGATGATTCCCCACTGGTTTTTTAGACTCATATCCTCATATATTGTCTTGTTTTGGCTTGTCTAACATTTTTTTGTAGGTACACAACATTGGAAACCATTTACCATATCATAAGATTTTTCCTCAACTCTCATTATTGTCCTTGAACTTGACCTACAGGGGCGCTCTTCAACCTCTTTACTTCTCCCATCACAGTCCTCCTAGGGTCACCTGGGAAGCCTCCCTTGTGGTCGACTTGTCCTTCACTAAAGCGAGGGGGATATATATTCAGGTGACACTGATAGGTATTCCTAGTTGTTTCTCGCATTTGTGGTCTCGATTGGGATTTTCCCAAAATAAAATTTGTGCAATAAAATGTTTGGAACATTTTTTAGGGAGTATTTTGAATCCTTTCCCTCCCATAATGACATTTGGAAAGTCTATCCCAAATCCTTTATCCCAAAATTTCCTAGAGACTCCATTGAGGGAAGTCCCCTCACAACCTTTGATGAACTTGGTATAATTTCATCTGGCGACTCCATTGAGGAATTATCCTAAATGATGGAAGAATTTCTCAGTGGCACTTTCATGAGGCATACAAATCTTTGGACGTTGAGTTCATTTATTGGTATCCAAACAATTTCCCAATGAGATGGTTAGACCATATCCCTATGTTTGATGGTGATCCATTTTTGGCCATTGCACATGTTGTCAAATTTACTGAATTTGTTTCATGCTTGGGTATAGAACATGAATATGTGATAGTATGACTATTTCTCTTGTCACTTGAGGAGAAGCAAAGAGATTGGATCAAACATTATTGCAACCCTAAAATTATATCTTCTTCAACAATCCTTATTCAAGAATTCCTCAAGCATTGGGGCCCTAGAACTTTTAAATTTGAAGATACTATTCAAGACCTCGAAGATGCATTTATGGGACAAGGTCTTCCCTTGGACCCTATTGAAGATTTGAGGAAAACGCTTCTTCCAAATCCTATTGAGAACACAATTGGGGAACAAAATGTCGAGGGTAATGATGAATAAAGTTTCAAGGATCTCAAGGAAAACATAGAAGAAGACAATGCATTTTGTGAACAATTAATAGAGAACTGCCACAATAAAGATTTTTGTGGTCGGGTTCTACATGCAAACAAGAGAAGAGTACAACACTATCCTTCAAAATTATGAGAGGGATCCTACCTGATGCATAGCATAGGAGACTTCCATTGCCTATTATGGAGTGAAATCACTATGTGACACTATGACAAAGAAATACGGTTGCCAAGAAATCCTTCCAACCCAATATCGATCATTCTTGATGCCCAAAGAAGTCTCGAAACTCATTGAATATCAAGTCAATGATGATGAATATTTTCTCGAAGAACAGGTCCACAAAGAAAGCTTCCAAAAAGAAGAAAAAGAGAAAACCATTGATGATGATATCTTCTATAAGAAAAGATGTCAGGTGCTTGAAGAAATTGTTGAAGATTGTCCTACTGATTTTCTATAACAATATCTTTCTGAGACATGTCATCGAGTAAATTCCTTATGTGCCATAATAGAAAAAAAGTACGGCCTCAATTATGAAGAGTCCATTGATGAAGAATATTCCCATGAAATGCATCAAGTTGAAGACCCAGTTGAAGCCGCTCAAGTTTTTTTTCTCCTTTCACAAGAAGATGGAGAAATGATTAGTTACAATCATACAAATGGATTTATGAAGGAACCCTTCGATCTAGTTGGTGAGCATATAGACGAATTTATACGTGTAGGGAGGCATAGATGGGAGGTTGGTTTCTCTAATTTTGATGGAGATCCCATTTATGACATTGAGGGTGGATTTCAAGTATTTCTTGTTGGGGGAACACATTTGCGGTGTCTTTTACTTTCCTTTCACATGAAACTCAATGTGTTCCTAAATTCATGTGGCATTGTGGTGCTCCTTACTTTCCATTTTGCATAGCACTCAATGACAAAGGGATTGGAAAAAGGTTTCATTGAAAACGAGGGATGAAACACACCCTCCATAAAGGAAACAATAAATGAGACAATATGATACCTTGATATGTCAAGAAACCCACGCCCAAAATTATTATGCCCATCCACCTCATATTCATTACATGACTTAGAGAGGGTGTTTTTGGGAAACATTCCTTGACTTGGGGATTGGTCTACCCAATAGGGCACTATGAAAACCCTCCCATACTTGAATTTGGAAAATTTTATAAGGTCTTTGAGAACTTGTTTAGTTTGAAAAGGGGGGATTTAATGCAGATGTTCAGGTGGTTCTTTTATTAAATGTGGCTCGCTTGGAATTCTACATGTGACTTATGGAGCATTGGAGGGAATATTGTTTGTCTCTACAGGAACTTGCTTAGTGAAAGCTATCCATGGAGGAATTGTTCCATTTGACCTTCATGGGGGGTTGAAAACCCCAAGGATGGATACCATACCCCACTGGATGGGCAGAGGACCCTGGATATCTTACGCACATAAGATGATGAACGTTTCCTTTGGAGGAACTTTGACAACACTAGAGGATGACATTGTATCCTATTGCATTTGGATGTTATCCTTAGGATGCCTAGGATGTCACCTTATAATGTTTTGACATCATGTGGAGGCTAGGGTTTTGGTTGGCTTGGTGGTACCAAAAGTGATGTGATGTGTTTTGAAGGAAGGAGAGGCATGGCATGACACTTTGGCACATGAGAGCTTTACACATGACCTTTGGGGGCCCAACTATTTTCATCTTGAGGCTCAATGTCTCCCTTAGAGGCTCAATGTCACCCTTCTAGGTCATGGCATCACACTTTTGAGGGCTTTAATTTATGTCATTTTAATATTTGTAATTTGTAAAGGAAAACAAAGGGGGTCAATCCTCTTTTAATTTGTTGTTTACATTTTTATGTGGACAAATTGGTTTAGATGGACTCATATAAATAAAGGCCATCTCATTTTCATTTTAGACATAACTCACTTGAGAATTACATAACTCTTGGCTGAAATTTTCTCCCTACTTGGGAAATTCAATATCTCTTGTCTCTTGTGCAAAATGGATGTTTTACTTGTCTATTGGTGGAGGAAAGGCTAACGAATTCTCTTGGATTCTTTTTTCTTGGAAATTTGGTGGAATATCTTTGATAAGTAAGGGTTTTGCATGCTATCTCTTGGATTGGCTAAGGAATTTCTACAATTTAGTGTGTTTCTTCTTGATTTCAAGGTTATTGTTTCAAACCCTTGGAGGAGTATAAGGGCATACACCCTCCATCAAGGAATGTATCTTTTATTGTTATTGAAAAGGGTTAAAGGATTGCTACAAGGAGTAAAAGGGCTTACACCGTTGTAGAAAGACCTTGTTAAGTTTTATATTCTCTATGGAGTAAAATGTATTTCACCCCTAGAAGAGTGTTAAACCCTATCTCAAAACAAGAGACTCCATTTACCAATAGATAAGACACTAATATTTGCATTGGATATTGAATATTGTTGCATTGGTAAACATGATTTCAAGGAGATTGAATTGTTCAAGTTTGGAATTAAATATTGCATGCTTTAATCTATCTTGTGCCCTAGGGGAATCTTGATTTTCCAATTGATTAAGCTATTGTAACAATCATTAAGATACAAACATTATGGCTGCAGAAAAATCACTCTATCTTACTTTTTTACAACTTTTCTATCGCTAAAATTTACTTGCAAGTTGTCGAAATTAATCTATTGTTTAAGAGCTATTGTTTGGGTGGCTTACTTGTCGATTTTTGTGGCTAGAAATTGTTGTTGTAGAAAATATTTTCTACATCCATAAGGATGTTATAAAACTCTGTTTATAACACTTATTAACAATCCTCTCTTGCTATCAAAGTCTTGGTTTAAATATTGGAAGATTGTCTACTAATTGCTAGTTTAATTTTCCAACATCATACACTTGATTTTGATTGCTTAATTTTTAGATGTCATAGTCTCTTTAACGCGGATATATATTTTCATACTAATATAATTTTTTGAAATCAAGTTTTCTTGTTGATTGCCCATTGGTTTTTGAGGCTTATATCATCATATATTGTCTTGTTTTGACTTTCCTAACATTGTTTTGAAAGTGAACAACATTGGAAACCATTTACCATATCATAAGAATTTTCCTCAAGCCTCATTCTCATCCTTGACCTTGACCTATAAGGGAACTCTTCAACCTCTTTGATTTTCCCATCACAATCCCCCTAGGGTCACCCGGGAAGCCTCCCTCGTGTTGGGCTCATCCTTCACTAAAACAAGGGGGATATCTATTGAGATGACACTGATAGGTATTCCCAATTGTGTCTCACATTTGTGACCTATGTTGTGCTTTTCCCAAACTACAAATTGTGAGATAACATGGACGAAAATGATATTTGTTTGTAATAAAACCCTAATTTAACTCTAAAATGGAAAAAAGAAAGCAATTTTCATAATTAAATGATTGATTATTGGGTGAGTAACTAGTGCCTACTATGTTTTTGGGCATATATGGTTAATTAAAGATTCCTTTGGAGAGAAGTGAGTGGCTTTTTGGGGCTGATACCTAGAATTTGTTCACTACTAACCCTAGGAGATACTCCTAAAATATTAGGACAATTCAAGGGAAGTGTCTTCACTAGTAACCATCCATAGCTTTGATAATAAGTGTCTGTTGAAGAATAATCCAAGAGAATACTCAAACAACACTAGATAAACAACATTACACTTAAATGCGTTCATGAACAAAACTACAAGATGAAAAGAGAACACTTACTCGAGAAATATTTCATCCATCAAAACCCAATCAATGAATATCCATATAGTAGCAAAGAATGCACACGCACATCTTCTCCGAAAAATAGCTCTAACTAGCCGTTCATAGCATTTTTCATAAGAGATAATGTAGAAGTATACAAGTAGTGATGTTTCTCCACAAGTAGCAATGATTTACAAGTGAAAAGTGCTTCTCTTATTTATATGAGAGATCTAGCACCCTTATCACACAATAAAATCTCTAGAAACACAAAATGATGCCTTTATCTCTCTCAAACCCCAAAGATAAGCAAACAACACATAGAAATACATGATACATGAGTGGATAGGTCACTAAGACCCCCAATGATGCCTACAATATGAATTAAAATAGCTCAAACACCAAATGATCCCTCATAAATGTGCTCTAGATATCACATGTGTGGCATGTGTAGCCTCATGAAGGGGACAAATCACTCCAAAGTAATGTATAAGGGCTCAAAGTGAAACATTTCCATGAAAGGGTAAAACGTTTCATCTCCAAGAGGTGCAATGTCTCATCAAAAGGTGTCAACTCATCATCAAGAAGCCAAACGTCTCATCAAAGGTCTCCCATCATGATAAAGGTGTAACGTCCCATCATAGAAGGGATATGTCCTATCATCAAAGGGCATTATCATTATGAAAAGGGTGCCACATCCTCTCTCCAAGTGCAATGTACTCATGTAAAAGTCCAACATTCTCTATAGAAGGTGGAAGACTCTCAATCTAGTGGTGGGGACGACCTCCATGGAAGTGTGCTAGTAGCCCATCAATAACCTCCAAATCATCTAAGTATCAGCCAAGTATGTGTCTATGTGTAATCAATCATCTGAGGAGGGGATCATTTAGTTCAATGCACCATGAGAACTGAAAACAAGGTACACCATCTGAACACAACATATAAAGTGAGTCACGTCAATGCAAAATTCATTAGATAGATCTCACAAAGTATCTTCTTCAAAATTCATGCTAGTTTACAAAGTTATACAATTTTCCAAGTTTAGGTATGGGAGGATCATTATTAATCCCTACTAGGTGTGCCAGTACCTAGGATAAGAAGTATGTTCCAAGGAACCCATCAAGGAGTATGTGCAATGGAATGTGGTATGGTTCAGGGTTTATGGTTTACTTGATGGGTGGATTGGCATTCACATGAAAGGTCATGTATGATATTAATCCTCATGAGTGACTTTGTAGGGGGATTTCTTAGGAAACTAGGTACCCTTTCCTCGACACTATGTCTTTCCAAACCCCTATTTGCATTTTTTTATTGCATCAACCTTTTTCTGTTTTGCTAGGATTTTATGTGTCCTTTTTTGATCCAGGATCGTTTCGTCAGGTGACACGCCATCAAGAAGGAAACGCTCAAAATGAAAGAGACACAATCATGCAATATGAACACAAAGAACTTGATAACGAAGTTCGTCCTCGGTGGCCTACGTCTCCGGGTCCTGCTCTCAAATGGGTAGGTCTTTTTATTAACTCCACAAAATAATTGGGAAAAATACATAAGTATACCTCATTCTAGAGTTAAGCCACAAAATATTTGCTCATATCAGAAAAATAACACCACCACTGCGTTCGTGGCATCGTTTTACCTAAAACTACCTATCTCCACGCCTCAATCCGAGTCAGACACTTTCGAGCCCCCAAGACACCCCTGCCTCGGTCTCTGTGCCACTACTCCTGCAATTAATGACTGAAAGATCTCAAAATCCATGCCAAAATCTTGAAAAATGCAGCCAATTCCATATTGTATGGATGCACTCAGCCAACCCCTTCTTTGTGCTCTCGTGTGTTCCCATACACTACCCGAGACTCCCTTATATACAATATTTCGAGTGTTTATGCCATAAGTGTATGGTTGGCAAGTTGGTTACATTGGCTAAATTAAGGCATTTAGTTTGGCAGAGGTTCCGGGGTCGAATCCCACGGACCTCTGTTTTAACACATGTTTTATAACTAAATTTTGGCATGCTTGCTAAACATGGCGAAGGTTATAAACTGGTAGCGAAAATGGTGGAATTGCTATATTTGGAGGTGGTTTGGTTCATTGCATGGCAGATGGATAAGACCTCAGGGCTGGCGGAAGCTGTGGTTGTATGGCGCACTATGGAACCAAGGGCTGGGCTGGGCCAAAGGCCTAGCCCTTTTCTCCCCCAAATGAACCTTTTATTGAACTTAAATACACTTTAAGTCATATTACAAATAAGAATCAATGCATGGTGTAGTGTTTAGTGCGTATGGGTGGGGCCTTTGGGCTGTTTGGAGGTCATGAGTTCGACTCTTGGGGAGTCGAATAAACTTTTTCTTATTCCATCCATGGAAGGTGTGCCACGTGGCATCCCATGATTGGGCCACATGGCACCATATAACTGGTCCACATAAAAACTGCCACTTTTCACAATTTGATTTGCCAATGAAGTTGACATTTGTCATCACTGAACGTGCCCATGTGTCTTCCATGCCACGTCATATTGCCAACTCATCTGTGCCACATGTCACCGTTGCATTGGTGCCACGTGTCACTTTGACTTTTGCCTATTTGACCAAGTTTGACTGAACTTTGACTGCTTATAAATTTTGATCTGTAACTTTGTTTGACAATCTATTTGTGCCATTAGAAATCTTGTGACGCACTCTTCGTGATTATTCCCTTTTCACTGAGTTTATGGAACTTTTAATTTTTGCCCTTTCTTTGCCTGTTGAAGCCATTATGAGCGTTCTAAGTTGCTTCTGTGCGTTCTAAGTTGTCTTAATCTTCTCTGGATCCTTTTTGGATCATTTTTTTAGGTATGCATTCATTGCATAATACTTGGGATGATGGCCTCTTAGTGAGGGAGTAGAAATCACGATTTACTTCTTTCTTGGTTTTTAATACTTTTCTTTTCTTGTTTGTTTCTTTTCCTTACATTGTGAATAAGGGATTTTTATTTTTCTATATTTTTATAAAGTTTCATCAACCTCAGGAATTCACACCCCTTCTTCTCATGGGATTATGAATCATGGACCTATTTTGTATACATTTAATAACTAACAAAAAATAAAGGAAAACAAAGTGAGGAAAAATAGAATATGTTATTCATGGTAAGGGATATGGACAC
>ML812415.1:186505-226807 GCA_009831015.1 Picea engelmannii
AAATTGGTTTAGATGGACTCATATAAAAAGAGGCCATCTCATTTTCATTTTAGACATAACTCACTTGAGAATTACATAACTCTTGGCTGAAATTTTATCCCTACTTGGAAAATTTGCTATCTCTATTGGTGGAGGAAAGGCTAGTGACTTCTCTTGGATGGTTGTTCTTGGAAATTTGGTGGAATATCTTTGGTAAGTAATGGTTTTTCATGCTTTCTCTGGAATCAGGTAAGGAATTTCTGCAATGTTGTGTGTTTCTTCCTGATTTCAAGGTTATTTTGTGAAACCGTTGGAAGAGTATAAGGGCATATACCCTCCATCAAGGAATTTATCTTTTATTGCTATTGAAAAGGATTAAAGGATTGCTACAAAGAGTAAAAGGGCTTACACCCTTGTAGCAAGACCTTGCTAAGGTTTATCTTCACTAGGAAGTAAAAGGTCTTAGACCCCTAGAAGAGTCTTAAAACCTAGATCAAAACAAGAGACTCCATTACCCAATAGATAAGCCACTAATTTTTGCATTGGAGATTGAATATTTTTGCATTGGTAAACGCAATTTCAAGGAGATTGAATTGTTCAAGTTTGGAATTAAATCTTACATGCTTTAAGCTATATTTTTCCCTATGGGTGTCTTGATTTTCCAAGTGATTAAGTTGTTGTAGCAAGTATTAAGCCACAACCATTAGGGTTGCAACAAACACACTCTCTCTTACTCTTTTACAACTTTTCTACCGCTGAAATTTACTTGCAAGCAGTCATAATTAATCTATTGTTTAAGAGTTATTGTTTGGGTGGCTTACTTGTCTATTTTAATGGCTATAGCTTGTTGTTGTAGAAAACAATTTCTACAGCCATAAGGCTGTTATAAAACTCTGTTGATAACACTTATTAACAACCCTCTCTTGCTATCAAAGTCTTGGTTTAAATATTGGAAAATTTTCTACTAATTGCTAGCTTAATTTTCCAACATCATACACTTAATTTTGGTGGTTTAATTTGAAACTGTCATAGTCTCTTTACTGTTGCTATATATTTCCATGCTGCTGAAATTTTGGGACAACAAGGTTTCTTGATGATTCCCCACTGGTTTTTTAGACTCATATCCTCATATATTGTCTTGTTTTGGCTTGTCTAACATTTTTTTGTAGGTACACAACATTGGAAACCATTTACCATATCATAAGATTTTTCCTCAACTCTCATTATTGTCCTTGAACTTGACCTACAGGGGCGCTCTTCAACCTCTTTACTTCTCCCATCACAGTCCTCCTAGGGTCACCTGGGAAGCCTCCCTTGTGGTCGACTTGTCCTTCACTAAAGCGAGGGGGATATATATTCAGGTGACACTGATAGGTATTCCTAGTTGTTTCTCGCATTTGTGGTCTCGATTGGGATTTTCCCAAAATAAAATTTGTGCAATAAAATGTTTGGAACATTTTTTAGGGAGTATTTTGAATCCTTTCCCTCCCATAATGACATTTGGAAAGTCTATCCCAAATCCTTTATCCCAAAATTTCCTAGAGACTCCATTGAGGGAAGTCCCCTCACAACCTTTGATGAACTTGGTATAATTTCATCTGGCGACTCCATTGAGGAATTATCCTAAATGATGGAAGAATTTCTCAGTGGCACTTTCATGAGGCATACAAATCTTTGGACGTTGAGTTCATTTATTGGTATCCAAACAATTTCCCAATGAGATGGTTAGACCATATCCCTATGTTTGATGGTGATCCATTTTTGGCCATTGCACATGTTGTCAAATTTACTGAATTTGTTTCATGCTTGGGTATAGAACATGAATATGTGATAGTATGACTATTTCTCTTGTCACTTGAGGAGAAGCAAAGAGATTGGATCAAACATTATTGCAACCCTAAAATTATATCTTCTTCAACAATCCTTATTCAAGAATTCCTCAAGCATTGGGGCCCTAGAACTTTTAAATTTGAAGATACTATTCAAGACCTCGAAGATGCATTTATGGGACAAGGTCTTCCCTTGGACCCTATTGAAGATTTGAGGAAAACGCTTCTTCCAAATCCTATTGAGAACACAATTGGGGAACAAAATGTCGAGGGTAATGATGAATAAAGTTTCAAGGATCTCAAGGAAAACATAGAAGAAGACAATGCATTTTGTGAACAATTAATAGAGAACTGCCACAATAAAGATTTTTGTGGTCGGGTTCTACATGCAAACAAGAGAAGAGTACAACACTATCCTTCAAAATTATGAGAGGGATCCTACCTGATGCATAGCATAGGAGACTTCCATTGCCTATTATGGAGTGAAATCACTATGTGACACTATGACAAAGAAATACGGTTGCCAAGAAATCCTTCCAACCCAATATCGATCATTCTTGATGCCCAAAGAAGTCTCGAAACTCATTGAATATCAAGTCAATGATGATGAATATTTTCTCGAAGAACAGGTCCACAAAGAAAGCTTCCAAAAAGAAGAAAAAGAGAAAACCATTGATGATGATATCTTCTATAAGAAAAGATGTCAGGTGCTTGAAGAAATTGTTGAAGATTGTCCTACTGATTTTCTATAACAATATCTTTCTGAGACATGTCATCGAGTAAATTCCTTATGTGCCATAATAGAAAAAAAGTACGGCCTCAATTATGAAGAGTCCATTGATGAAGAATATTCCCATGAAATGCATCAAGTTGAAGACCCAGTTGAAGCCGCTCAAGTTTTTTTTCTCCTTTCACAAGAAGATGGAGAAATGATTAGTTACAATCATACAAATGGATTTATGAAGGAACCCTTCGATCTAGTTGGTGAGCATATAGACGAATTTATACGTGTAGGGAGGCATAGATGGGAGGTTGGTTTCTCTAATTTTGATGGAGATCCCATTTATGACATTGAGGGTGGATTTCAAGTATTTCTTGTTGGGGGAACACATTTGCGGTGTCTTTTACTTTCCTTTCACATGAAACTCAATGTGTTCCTAAATTCATGTGGCATTGTGGTGCTCCTTACTTTCCATTTTGCATAGCACTCAATGACAAAGGGATTGGAAAAAGGTTTCATTGAAAACGAGGGATGAAACACACCCTCCATAAAGGAAACAATAAATGAGACAATATGATACCTTGATATGTCAAGAAACCCACGCCCAAAATTATTATGCCCATCCACCTCATATTCATTACATGACTTAGAGAGGGTGTTTTTGGGAAACATTCCTTGACTTGGGGATTGGTCTACCCAATAGGGCACTATGAAAACCCTCCCATACTTGAATTTGGAAAATTTTATAAGGTCTTTGAGAACTTGTTTAGTTTGAAAAGGGGGGATTTAATGCAGATGTTCAGGTGGTTCTTTTATTAAATGTGGCTCGCTTGGAATTCTACATGTGACTTATGGAGCATTGGAGGGAATATTGTTTGTCTCTACAGGAACTTGCTTAGTGAAAGCTATCCATGGAGGAATTGTTCCATTTGACCTTCATGGGGGGTTGAAAACCCCAAGGATGGATACCATACCCCACTGGATGGGCAGAGGACCCTGGATATCTTACGCACATAAGATGATGAACGTTTCCTTTGGAGGAACTTTGACAACACTAGAGGATGACATTGTATCCTATTGCATTTGGATGTTATCCTTAGGATGCCTAGGATGTCACCTTATAATGTTTTGACATCATGTGGAGGCTAGGGTTTTGGTTGGCTTGGTGGTACCAAAAGTGATGTGATGTGTTTTGAAGGAAGGAGAGGCATGGCATGACACTTTGGCACATGAGAGCTTTACACATGACCTTTGGGGGCCCAACTATTTTCATCTTGAGGCTCAATGTCTCCCTTAGAGGCTCAATGTCACCCTTCTAGGTCATGGCATCACACTTTTGAGGGCTTTAATTTATGTCATTTTAATATTTGTAATTTGTAAAGGAAAACAAAGGGGGTCAATCCTCTTTTAATTTGTTGTTTACATTTTTATGTGGACAAATTGGTTTAGATGGACTCATATAAATAAAGGCCATCTCATTTTCATTTTAGACATAACTCACTTGAGAATTACATAACTCTTGGCTGAAATTTTCTCCCTACTTGGGAAATTCAATATCTCTTGTCTCTTGTGCAAAATGGATGTTTTACTTGTCTATTGGTGGAGGAAAGGCTAACGAATTCTCTTGGATTCTTTTTTCTTGGAAATTTGGTGGAATATCTTTGATAAGTAAGGGTTTTGCATGCTATCTCTTGGATTGGCTAAGGAATTTCTACAATTTAGTGTGTTTCTTCTTGATTTCAAGGTTATTGTTTCAAACCCTTGGAGGAGTATAAGGGCATACACCCTCCATCAAGGAATGTATCTTTTATTGTTATTGAAAAGGGTTAAAGGATTGCTACAAGGAGTAAAAGGGCTTACACCGTTGTAGAAAGACCTTGTTAAGTTTTATATTCTCTATGGAGTAAAATGTATTTCACCCCTAGAAGAGTGTTAAACCCTATCTCAAAACAAGAGACTCCATTTACCAATAGATAAGACACTAATATTTGCATTGGATATTGAATATTGTTGCATTGGTAAACATGATTTCAAGGAGATTGAATTGTTCAAGTTTGGAATTAAATATTGCATGCTTTAATCTATCTTGTGCCCTAGGGGAATCTTGATTTTCCAATTGATTAAGCTATTGTAACAATCATTAAGATACAAACATTATGGCTGCAGAAAAATCACTCTATCTTACTTTTTTACAACTTTTCTATCGCTAAAATTTACTTGCAAGTTGTCGAAATTAATCTATTGTTTAAGAGCTATTGTTTGGGTGGCTTACTTGTCGATTTTTGTGGCTAGAAATTGTTGTTGTAGAAAATATTTTCTACATCCATAAGGATGTTATAAAACTCTGTTTATAACACTTATTAACAATCCTCTCTTGCTATCAAAGTCTTGGTTTAAATATTGGAAGATTGTCTACTAATTGCTAGTTTAATTTTCCAACATCATACACTTGATTTTGATTGCTTAATTTTTAGATGTCATAGTCTCTTTAACGCGGATATATATTTTCATACTAATATAATTTTTTGAAATCAAGTTTTCTTGTTGATTGCCCATTGGTTTTTGAGGCTTATATCATCATATATTGTCTTGTTTTGACTTTCCTAACATTGTTTTGAAAGTGAACAACATTGGAAACCATTTACCATATCATAAGAATTTTCCTCAAGCCTCATTCTCATCCTTGACCTTGACCTATAAGGGAACTCTTCAACCTCTTTGATTTTCCCATCACAATCCCCCTAGGGTCACCCGGGAAGCCTCCCTCGTGTTGGGCTCATCCTTCACTAAAACAAGGGGGATATCTATTGAGATGACACTGATAGGTATTCCCAATTGTGTCTCACATTTGTGACCTATGTTGTGCTTTTCCCAAACTACAAATTGTGAGATAACATGGACGAAAATGATATTTGTTTGTAATAAAACCCTAATTTAACTCTAAAATGGAAAAAAGAAAGCAATTTTCATAATTAAATGATTGATTATTGGGTGAGTAACTAGTGCCTACTATGTTTTTGGGCATATATGGTTAATTAAAGATTCCTTTGGAGAGAAGTGAGTGGCTTTTTGGGGCTGATACCTAGAATTTGTTCACTACTAACCCTAGGAGATACTCCTAAAATATTAGGACAATTCAAGGGAAGTGTCTTCACTAGTAACCATCCATAGCTTTGATAATAAGTGTCTGTTGAAGAATAATCCAAGAGAATACTCAAACAACACTAGATAAACAACATTACACTTAAATGCGTTCATGAACAAAACTACAAGATGAAAAGAGAACACTTACTCGAGAAATATTTCATCCATCAAAACCCAATCAATGAATATCCATATAGTAGCAAAGAATGCACACGCACATCTTCTCCGAAAAATAGCTCTAACTAGCCGTTCATAGCATTTTTCATAAGAGATAATGTAGAAGTATACAAGTAGTGATGTTTCTCCACAAGTAGCAATGATTTACAAGTGAAAAGTGCTTCTCTTATTTATATGAGAGATCTAGCACCCTTATCACACAATAAAATCTCTAGAAACACAAAATGATGCCTTTATCTCTCTCAAACCCCAAAGATAAGCAAACAACACATAGAAATACATGATACATGAGTGGATAGGTCACTAAGACCCCCAATGATGCCTACAATATGAATTAAAATAGCTCAAACACCAAATGATCCCTCATAAATGTGCTCTAGATATCACATGTGTGGCATGTGTAGCCTCATGAAGGGGACAAATCACTCCAAAGTAATGTATAAGGGCTCAAAGTGAAACATTTCCATGAAAGGGTAAAACGTTTCATCTCCAAGAGGTGCAATGTCTCATCAAAAGGTGTCAACTCATCATCAAGAAGCCAAACGTCTCATCAAAGGTCTCCCATCATGATAAAGGTGTAACGTCCCATCATAGAAGGGATATGTCCTATCATCAAAGGGCATTATCATTATGAAAAGGGTGCCACATCCTCTCTCCAAGTGCAATGTACTCATGTAAAAGTCCAACATTCTCTATAGAAGGTGGAAGACTCTCAATCTAGTGGTGGGGACGACCTCCATGGAAGTGTGCTAGTAGCCCATCAATAACCTCCAAATCATCTAAGTATCAGCCAAGTATGTGTCTATGTGTAATCAATCATCTGAGGAGGGGATCATTTAGTTCAATGCACCATGAGAACTGAAAACAAGGTACACCATCTGAACACAACATATAAAGTGAGTCACGTCAATGCAAAATTCATTAGATAGATCTCACAAAGTATCTTCTTCAAAATTCATGCTAGTTTACAAAGTTATACAATTTTCCAAGTTTAGGTATGGGAGGATCATTATTAATCCCTACTAGGTGTGCCAGTACCTAGGATAAGAAGTATGTTCCAAGGAACCCATCAAGGAGTATGTGCAATGGAATGTGGTATGGTTCAGGGTTTATGGTTTACTTGATGGGTGGATTGGCATTCACATGAAAGGTCATGTATGATATTAATCCTCATGAGTGACTTTGTAGGGGGATTTCTTAGGAAACTAGGTACCCTTTCCTCGACACTATGTCTTTCCAAACCCCTATTTGCATTTTTTTATTGCATCAACCTTTTTCTGTTTTGCTAGGATTTTATGTGTCCTTTTTTGATCCAGGATCGTTTCGTCAGGTGACACGCCATCAAGAAGGAAACGCTCAAAATGAAAGAGACACAATCATGCAATATGAACACAAAGAACTTGATAACGAAGTTCGTCCTCGGTGGCCTACGTCTCCGGGTCCTGCTCTCAAATGGGTAGGTCTTTTTATTAACTCCACAAAATAATTGGGAAAAATACATAAGTATACCTCATTCTAGAGTTAAGCCACAAAATATTTGCTCATATCAGAAAAATAACACCACCACTGCGTTCGTGGCATCGTTTTACCTAAAACTACCTATCTCCACGCCTCAATCCGAGTCAGACACTTTCGAGCCCCCAAGACACCCCTGCCTCGGTCTCTGTGCCACTACTCCTGCAATTAATGACTGAAAGATCTCAAAATCCATGCCAAAATCTTGAAAAATGCAGCCAATTCCATATTGTATGGATGCACTCAGCCAACCCCTTCTTTGTGCTCTCGTGTGTTCCCATACACTACCCGAGACTCCCTTATATACAATATTTCGAGTGTTTATGCCATAAGTGTATGGTTGGCAAGTTGGTTACATTGGCTAAATTAAGGCATTTAGTTTGGCAGAGGTTCCGGGGTCGAATCCCACGGACCTCTGTTTTAACACATGTTTTATAACTAAATTTTGGCATGCTTGCTAAACATGGCGAAGGTTATAAACTGGTAGCGAAAATGGTGGAATTGCTATATTTGGAGGTGGTTTGGTTCATTGCATGGCAGATGGATAAGACCTCAGGGCTGGCGGAAGCTGTGGTTGTATGGCGCACTATGGAACCAAGGGCTGGGCTGGGCCAAAGGCCTAGCCCTTTTCTCCCCCAAATGAACCTTTTATTGAACTTAAATACACTTTAAGTCATATTACAAATAAGAATCAATGCATGGTGTAGTGTTTAGTGCGTATGGGTGGGGCCTTTGGGCTGTTTGGAGGTCATGAGTTCGACTCTTGGGGAGTCGAATAAACTTTTTCTTATTCCATCCATGGAAGGTGTGCCACGTGGCATCCCATGATTGGGCCACATGGCACCATATAACTGGTCCACATAAAAACTGCCACTTTTCACAATTTGATTTGCCAATGAAGTTGACATTTGTCATCACTGAACGTGCCCATGTGTCTTCCATGCCACGTCATATTGCCAACTCATCTGTGCCACATGTCACCGTTGCATTGGTGCCACGTGTCACTTTGACTTTTGCCTATTTGACCAAGTTTGACTGAACTTTGACTGCTTATAAATTTTGATCTGTAACTTTGTTTGACAATCTATTTGTGCCATTAGAAATCTTGTGACGCACTCTTCGTGATTATTCCCTTTTCACTGAGTTTATGGAACTTTTAATTTTTGCCCTTTCTTTGCCTGTTGAAGCCATTATGAGCGTTCTAAGTTGCTTCTGTGCGTTCTAAGTTGTCTTAATCTTCTCTGGATCCTTTTTGGATCATTTTTTTAGGTATGCATTCATTGCATAATACTTGGGATGATGGCCTCTTAGTGAGGGAGTAGAAATCACGATTTACTTCTTTCTTGGTTTTTAATACTTTTCTTTTCTTGTTTGTTTCTTTTCCTTACATTGTGAATAAGGGATTTTTATTTTTCTATATTTTTATAAAGTTTCATCAACCTCAGGAATTCACACCCCTTCTTCTCATGGGATTATGAATCATGGACCTATTTTGTATACATTTAATAACTAACAAAAAATAAAGGAAAACAAAGTGAGGAAAAATAGAATATGTTATTCATGGTAAGGGATATGGACACGTTACTCACATCAATGCCCCCTAATAGTACAACCTTTCCCAAGAGTGACATGAGTTGACCAGGAAATGATGATGACCACCAAGGTGAAACAATTCAAAAAGTATAAATTTAAATCATAATGATTAATTATCCAATTCAAGTCATGATCACCATTTTCATGCCCTAAATATTGACATTATCCCTTGATATGAAGTATCAGAAAAATGTACCTTAGTGTGTAATGCACCATGTCATATAATGTGAGTGATTAGTGCATGTAATAGAAGGCATATGTGGGCAACTATATATGGAGAGTTCAAAATTTCATCATCAAAACTAATGTTTGTAATTTATATCAAAATCTCCTCTAGCTACCCCTAGAAGTGGAGTAACATTTGTCTCCAACATGGTGACATGTGCTCATCGTAGAGCACATGAGAACCTCAACAATGTTTGGAACTCCAATACCTACACTTTGCATCAAACCTAAAAATTCTCACTACATTCTAACATAAGAGCATTAGTAAAGATGAGCAGGGGGATACAGTCCCCCTAGTAGATGAAAGGTAAAAAATGAAGACAATAAAACACATAACATCAATTTCTTTTACTTTTCGCATTATATATATATATATATATATGATTAAATAAAAATTATGACTAACTATAAATGTGTATAAATGTGTATGATCAATCAATAATTGAAAAGAAGTAAATGAGAAAACACAATCATGATGCAATAAAAGTAACACACACCATTACTTACAACTATCCTACCTAATGTTACAATACAATGTAAGTGCTAGGTATAATCATACAACCAGTGAAGCAATCCTATCATCTCATTGGGGTCAAAATTTCTACCCATGTGCTTAGTTATAAACCAAAACAAGGATATATCAAGTATAGAATGGTCATGATTTGGTACAGATACTACATCATGACTAGACATAGAATCCAACTCATGAGGGTGGGAAAGAGAAACAAAATCATGCCAAGAATGGCATGTGCATCCACCATCTTGCTCTATCCATGTTTGGATGGGGTTGCAATATGACAATGATGACTCACACTTGTTCCAAGCATGGCCTTCATGATGCAACCCTTGCATCTCATAATATTGATCCAAATACTTCAAGATATTTCCACCATGAATTTCTTGTACAATGTCATTCCCCAAGGCTTGAGACGAAATCATAATAAATCTGAAGAATACCTCATGGTTGTGTGAAAATAAATATGAATAAAAAATGGGGTGTAAATTCAATTTTTGGAAAAAAACAATTTCTCCCAACTTAGGGCTTGTTTCCCTTCTATATGTGGTTGGAAATACTTACAACAAACCATAAGTTGAAAGAAAATTTTCCCCAAAGATATTTTAACACCTAAAACATAATTCCAAGTTTTATCTCCAATGACATTGAAGACAAAATGCATAAAAAGATGGTTGGAAATTTCTGCTACGAAATGCTTGCTTCCCTAGGCGAATCACAACCCCATAATATGTTTTTTTGACACATTAAAGTTCACCAAAATATGAGCATAGGAGTGTCTGAAAATATTCTTCACAAAATAAGTCCAAGTGCTCAAGAGAAAATGTATTATACCTCCTAGGATATGGATCGAATTTTCCATGAGAATATTGTAATACATAAGTCCTAGGCGGTAGAGACAAATCTATGAACATATAATCTTCATTTTTCCAAAAACTTGCATCATTAATGTACATATACGATTAAAATGTATTATGAAAAATTCTTATAAATGATGGTTATTCTAAAGGAAACACTCTAGAGTCATCGTTAGCATCATAAATGGGATCCCCATCAAAATGAAAACAACTCATATCCCTTTTGTACCTCCCCACATGTAGAAAATCATTAATATTTTCACTCTCACTCTCATGTTCTTTATCCAATGAGAAACTGACCAAATATAAGGGTTTTCATAAAAACTCTTCAGTTTCCAAGTCATCAAAGGATGCATCATATAAATTAAAAACTTGGAAAGGAGTGCTACTTAGCAAACCATTGTCTTCATGTGAAGGAGAGATGAAATATTGGATGCCCTCATATCCATTAAATGGAAAAACAAATACATTTTCAAACTCTTTGTTTCTTGAGGGATTTTCTTCAAATTGAATCTTCTCAAAATCATAACAATAGAGATCATCAAATTAAAAAATTTCAGAAGATTCAAGGCTTACCAATTTCTCATCTTCATGCGGAAGGATGCTCTCTTCAATAGGGTCTTCATCATGGACTCAATATTCAACATTATATGCTTAATCCAAGTCTTCTTGTTCAACAGATTCATGATGTGGTTCTTGTTCTTCTTCATGTACTTGATTACTTTCCTCATGAACCTCTTCTTCATGTGCATCTTCTTCATTGAAGTCCTCATCATCTTCAATAGGGTTAGAAAATAATTATTCTTCTTGAAGGGATACATCAATATCCTAAAGAGAGTCTTCATACCTGTAAAATCTAGGGCCATGCCATTTGAGAACTTTTTCAATGAAAACTACAATAGAAAATTACTCTTTAGCTCACAATATACAACCCAATCTCCTTCTCTTGCTTCCAAAGAATAGGTAAATAATCTCATCAGTGCATCTTCATCTATTACATCGATCTCTAAGGTGTATTTCAAGAATTTCACAACATGAGAAATGGATAAAGAAGGATCACCATAAAATTTTGGACAATCTTTTAACCAATCTTGAGGATACTCATTTGGGTACCCATGGACACTCTTTACATCAACAACCTTATTTACTTCAAGAAATTCCCAAGTAGCCATATTGTTTTACTCAACATACAACTTGATATGAACTTTGAAAGTAGGAGATGATTTATCATACCAAACATATGTGTGGAGTCGCCAAGGTGAATCTCAAATTCCAATGCTATGATGTGTGTTTCACCTCACAAGCACATAGTCTTCAAAAGTTTCATAGGGAAAAGAGATTCTTCCCTCGTTGGAGTTACCAGATGAGTGTACTTAGATAAGGCTTTGGTTTTTACTCATAAAAAAGGTTGAATCATAGACTTAGAATTGTCCAAGGAGAAAGTCTCATTTATCCCCAACAACAATGTCAAAATGTTATACACAATCTAGCACCAAATGAAAATCATTCACAAGGCACTAAGATTAGTGGAACATCGGAAGATGTCACCTCTATCACCTAGGAAAAAAATCCCTTTTTTAAGTGAATGAGTAAAATCCAACACAAGGGAGGCTACCCTAGTAGCCTCCAAGAATCCCTAGGCAAGAAACAATCACATATAGGGCCCCTCGGGTAGCTACTCAATATACCACCAATGAAATAAGATAGTCAAAGTAAGGATAAGGTGGTGAGTAAAAGAAATTTCTAGATTTGAGGATATGATAATGTAGGTCAATCTAGGAATCTTTCCAAGTCAAATTAAGGCTCAAGAGGATCCCCAAAGACTACAAATGAAGGAAAAGCTAAAGGTTGTTGTAAAACTTTGAAAAATATATTAAATTATTGCTCGAAAAAAAAAAGTAATTACAAAAATAATAAATTACCCATTTACAATCAATAAACCAATGAAACAAGAGGGATAAACCTTAGACTAATTTAGGGTTTCATTCATCACCAAATCATAAATTTAAGAGGCATATTAAAACCCTAAAAACCATAGACATCTATCCCTAGATGTCTGTAATAATAAACCATAAAAGTATTTTAGGGTTTTACAATGATTATTAGGTCAACAATATGCATAAAAATCAAAACGCAAAGATTATTTATGACTGAAAATGATTTTTTTTTGTAGTAAAACCCTAAAATAGTAAAAATAGAGTAATTTTCAAAATTAAAAGATTGACTATTGAGAGACTGACTATTGCCTACTATATTTTTGGGCATATGGGGTCAATTAAGGATTCCTTTGGAGAGAAGTGAGTGCATTTTTTAGGGTGATAACTAGAGTTTTTTCACTACTAACCCTAGGATATCCTCCTAAAATATTAAGGACAATTCAAGGGAAGGTGCTTCACTAGTAACCTTTCAACATATTTGATAAGAAGACTTTGTTCAAGAATAATACAAAATAATGCTAAACCAACACTAGAGAAACAACATTACACTTAAATTCATTCATAAACAAAACCACAATGTGAAAAGAGACCACTTACTGAAGAAATATTTAATCCATCAAAACCATAGCCATGGATATCCATGTAGTAGCAAAGAATCCACAATCACATCTTCTCCAAAAAATCGCTCTAACTAGCCATCCATACCATTTTTCGTAAGAGAGAATGTATAAGTAGACAAGTAGTGATGTATCTCCACAAGAAGCAATGATTTACAAGTGAGAAGTGCTTCTCTTATTTATATGAGAGATCTAGCACCTTTGTCACACAATAAAATCGCTAAAAACATAAAATAATTTATTTATCTCTCTCAAACCCTTTCGATAATCCAACAACACATAAAAAATACATGATACATGAGTGGATAGGTCATTGAGACCCCCAACGATGCCTCCACGATGATTAAAGTATATCAAACACCAAATCATCCCTTATAAATGTGCTCTATAAATCACATGTGTGGCATGTGTGGCCTCATGAAGGGGATGACTCACTCCAAAGTGATGTCTAAGTGCTCAAAAATGAAATTTTTCCATGAAAGGGTGCAACTTTTCATATCCAAGAGGTGTGTCAAGTCCTCAAGAGGGGCGATGTATCATCAAAAGGTTTCAACTCATCATCAAGAATCCCAATGTCTCATCAAAGTTGCCCCATCATCATAAAGGTGCAACGTCCCATCATCACATGGTACTATCATCATGGAAAAGGTGCCACATCCTCTCTCCAAGTGAAACGTACTCATACAAAGGTCAAATTTCCTCTAGATAAAGTGGAATGCTCTCAATAAAGTGGTGGGGACAACCTCCATGGAAGTGTGCTAGTATCCCCTCAATATCCTCCAAAGGATCCAAGTGTCAACCAAGCATGTGGCTATATGTAATCCATCTTCCGAGGAGGGATTCATGTAGTCCAATGCACCATGAGGACTGGATACAAGGTACACCATTAAAAAAAATCATATAAAGTGAGTTAGGTGAATGAAAAAACCATTATATAGATTTCACAAAGTATCCTCTTCAAACTTAACACTAGCTTACAAAGTTAAACATTTTTCCAAATTTAGGTATGGAAGGATCATTATTACCCCCTACTAGGTGTGCGAGTACCCAGGATAGGAAGCATGTCCCAAGTAACCCATCAAGGAGTATGTGCAATGATATGTGGTATGGTTTGGGGTTTTCTTCATGGGTGGATTGTCATTGACATGCAAGGCCACATATGATAGTTGTCCTCATGAGTTCCTTTATATAGGGACCACTTAGGCAATGAGGTACCCTTTCCTTGGCACCATGTCTTCCCAAACCTCCGTTTTCTTTTTTTTTATTGCTTCAACCTTTTTTGGATTTTGAATTGGATTTTCTAAGTCCTTTTGTTAGGTATGCATTCTTTGCATGGTACTTGGAGTGATGGACTCTTAACAAGGTCTTAGAGATCATGCTTCACTTATTTCTTGGATTTTAATACTTTGTTTTTCTTGTTTGTTTACTTTCCTTTCATTTTGAATTATGGATTTTTCTTTTTCTATATTTTTATAAAGTTGCATCAACCTCAAGCATTCAATCCCCTTCTTGGGATTATAAAGCATGGACCCTTTTTGGATACATGTAACAATCAACCAAAAATAAAGGAAAATACAGAAAGGACAAATGGAATAATTTATTCATGGCAACGGATATGGAACCATTACCCCCATTAAGGCTCCCCAATAGTACAAATTTCCCCACAAGTGAAAACATTTGACTAGGAAATGATTATCACCACCAAGTTGAAACAAGGAAAAAAGTATAAATTCAAAGTATCATTATTCATTATCCAATTCAACACATGATCACCATTTTCATGCCCTAGACATTGATATTATCACACTATATGAAGTATCAAAGAAATGTACCTCAATAGTAATGCACCATGTCATTTGATGTGAGTGATTTGAGCATTTAATGGAAGGTATATGTCAACAACTATCTGTGGAGCTGCCATAATGTCATCAACAGAACAACTATCTGTAATATGGATCATGGAGAAACAATTTCCTCTAGTTACCCCTAGAAGTGAGGGGGTAACATGACCAAAACTGCATAATTATAAATGGCCCATGATTTTTGGGTGCAATGTTTCTTAATATATGGAATTTATCTTTCAATCCATAAGAATACATTCCTACAAATGTGTCACTCTCCATAAGACTCCTTTACCTATGACATTGTGGGGGATGAAGTGTTCAAAGAAATAACAAACAAATTATTGAAATTCATAAATAAAGTTCAGTCAATATGCATGTGGTTGAATTTATCTGGAGGTTTATTTTAAGTATAGATATAATTTATTTCATTGGAGAGGAAATATTAGGTTCACACACAAACACTAGGTTATGAGCAACTTCCATTCAAGTGAAACAAATGCCATGGCTATGATCAATTTTCCGAAATTGCAAGAAAATCTAGTCACAATATATGGTGCATGGGATATAATTCGAGGATAAAATGAATGTAGGTCAAAATATTTCAAGAAAAATGAAGCAAAACAAACAATAAGGGTCATACACCAAGTAAAACATCACAAGTAATGTAAATAGGTTCAATGTATTGAATTTGGATGCACGAGAAACCATAGAGCTATAATTGGATCAAAGATAAATCCAAAAGGAAAGTAAGAAGAGCCAACTTGAAAACTTTGATCAAAGAAATGGTGTGAAATAACCTCAAGAGGAGGAATCCCCCACTTAAAAAGTACATGAAGAAAGAAACCCCACCATGGAAACTATTATATACTTGATAAGGCTTGGGGAAATCACTAGGAGTATAATCGTGACTTCAACAACAACTATAGAAGCAAAGACCTTGAAATCATAAAGAAAAGGAAGGAAACCTATTGAGAGACACACAAAAAAAGAAACAATGAGAAATAAGGCATTTGGAAATCGATCAATATTGTTTCATGCACACTGGCCTAGATTTAAATCCAAAAGAAAATAATGAAGGTCATTTCCCTGCATTTTAGGGAACTAGGATCTAGGGGAAATTTTAGGGGCTAAATTTCACCCATGAGCTAAATTGACATGCTTTTTCGAGAAAAAATTTCGCCAATTTCTATTTTTTCAAAAAATGATTCACCCAAATTATACATAATAAAATTATTTTACCTTAAAAGTAGCCCAAGTTTTATAGAAACTATATAAAATCCTTAGAAACTATATAAAATCCTTAGAAATTTGAATATTTTTACAAAAATATCGCCAACCATTTTATAGTTTGGATATTAAGGACTAGTAAGATTCGTCAAGGTTTCTACATCTTGAGATAAATTTACGTCCTTAAAATTATTCCTACTAGGATATAGGATAAAAAATATAGTTTAAGGATGCCAATTAGAGATGGAAAACCATTAGTTGTTATCCTCTAAGAATCTAAAATGGGGAAAATGTCTTCTTAGAATTAATAAATGTTTTATGAAGAGAAATCCTAAGGTGTTGTCTAGGTAAGAGAGGGTTCTCAAGGGGATGAATCACCTTCTGGGCTCATAATTCCTTTAAAAATAAAGAGAACCAAAGGTACACACTAGATTGCAATAATATTCTCTAAAAAATATATACTAGTATAAAATATTCAAATACCCAATATTTATTCCCCCAATAATTGGGGGAGAATAATAGATGTTGGGAATCCCTAAAAACATTTGAAGTGCAACTTCATCCCAAAAATTGTACAGAGGAGACCTCAACTTGATTTTTGACATCAAAGAAAAGAGAGGACAATGATGATGACGAAGACAATGACAATTATAATGATGAGGATGAAAACGACAATGATGATGAGGAGGATGACAACAATGACGATGGTGATGATAATGATGCCAAAAATGATGACGATGATGAAGAGGAGGATGAGGAGTGCGATGATAATGAGGAGGAGGAGGAGGACAATGATAATGAAAATGATAGTTGTGAGGAGGAGGAGGAAGAGGGGGACGATGATAATGACAAAGATGATGATGATGAGGAGGAGGACAATGACAATGATGACGACGATGACGATGATGATGATGATGAGGAGGAGGAGGAGGATGCAGATGATGATGATGATGATGATGGTGAAGATGAAGACAATTATGATGATGATGATGATGATCACAATGACAATTATGACGATGAGGAGGAGGATTACAATGACGACAACAACAACAATGATGATGATGATGACAACACTGAGGAGGAGAAGAATGATGATGATGATGAAAACGACGATGATGATGATGACAATGATGGAAATGATGATTATGATGACAATGAGAATTATGATGATGATGATGATGACGACGACGACGATGATCATGTGAAGAGGATGAGAAGGGTGATGATGATGATGATGATGATGATGATGACGATGAGGATGATGACAAGGATGACGATGAGGATGATGACTATGATGATGAGGAGGAGGAGGAGGATGACAATGATGATGATGAGGAGGAGGAGGAGGATGATGATGGCAACGATGATGATGGATATGGATATGGAGATGATGATGATGGATATGGAAATGATGATGATGATGTGGAGAAGGAGGATGAGGATTATGAGGATGTTGTTGTTGTTGATGATGATGATGACAATGATGAAGAAAATGACAACGATGATGACAATGAATATGCAATGATGGTGATAATGATGATGATGTTGAGGATGAGGATGTTGTTGATGATGATGAAGACGATGCTGACGAAAATGACAACGATGATGATGATGAGGTTGCAATGATGGTGATAATAACGATGAAAATGTGATGATAATGTTGAGGATGAGTATGACGATGAAAACAATGATGATGATGAGAATGATGATGATGATGAGGATGAAGATGAAGATGATGTTGATGATGATGACAGTGAAAAAGATGATGATGATGGATGATGATGAGGAGGATTACAACGACGATGATGATGATGAAGACGATGATGATGATGACGACGATGATGATGAGGAGGAGGATGACGATGATGACAATGATGATGAGGATGCTAATGATGATGATGATGATGATGATGATGATGATGATGATGATGATGAAAAAAATGAAAACAAAGATGATGATGGATGATGATGATGATGATGATGATGATGATGATGATGATGATGATGACGATGATGATGACAACAAGAATGATGATGACAATGTCGATGATGATGAAAATGACGATAATGATGATAATGGAAATAAGGATGAGGAAGAGGATGATAATGATGAAAATGATAATGCCAATGAGGATAATGATGAATATGGATGATGATGAGAAAAACAAGGATGACGAGGATGAGGAAAAAGATGAGGACGATGAGGATGAGGATGAGGATGAGGACGAGGGTGATGAGGAAAAGGAGGAGAAGGAGGATGATGAGGACGATGATGATGATGATGATGATGAGTATGAGGATGAGGATGAGGATGATGAGGATGAGGATGATTATGATGATGTTGAGGAGGAGGAGGGTGATGATGTTGAGGATGAGGAGGCGGATGACAATGATGACGATGATGATAATGACAATGAAGATGATGATGATGATGATGATGATGGCGATGACAATGAGGATGGTGATGACCATGAATATTAAAATGTTGATAATGATGATGACAATGCAATGTCGATGAAAATTATGATAATGACGATGACTATGATGATGAAAATGATGGGGATGGTCATGATGACGATAACAACGATGATGACAATGACAATGTCAATGACAACAATGATGACAATGACAATGTCGATGACAACAACGATGATGCTAATGAGGATGATGAAAATAATGAAGATAAATATGATAATGATGACGATGATTGTTACTATCCACTGAGACAAATTTTGGTCTCTTGAACATTAAAAAAAGGGTAAGGAATTAATTGGTTTGCTTTAAAATTTTACTTATATGCTCAAAAATATTGGAGAGAAGCTTCCCTAAATCTCCATAATTTTGACGAGTTAATAGGTTAGGAAGGTTGGTATTGTTACAAATATTTTGAAATTGAGATCTAATATGGGCATATGTTGTGCATTATAAGTGAAATATTTTTTCATCCTTCACCTTCTTAATATCATAAAGATGCCATTATTTCATCCTATAATGTTTTAGGAATTGCCCAATGCCCTATTTCACTATGGATCTTATGAGAGTTTGTTCTTATTTTAGCAATTTATTTTTTCATTTAAGCTAGCTATAATAAAAAGATACTTTTGGTATCCTAGATTGAGGTTAATGACCTCTTTATACTAAGTATCTTAATTTTATCTTTTCCTTTATTTCTTTACGACACCATAATTTCTCCTTAAATTTAGAAGTGACATTATTTTTAATGGTATCAATATTTTGCGTAGTGGCCTCATCCTCTACTCTCCAATGATTTAGCTAAGACTTAAAATTTTTATGCCATACCCTCTTAAGTCATAGGTGACTTTGACTAGAGTTTGAAGCAATCATAGGAAGCATCTTGTATTTCATGTTAGTTTTCTTATGCTTGTACATTAGGTACCTAGTCATAACCATATTCTCAGTGGGGGAAAGATCAATTTATATAAGGAGGATAGGACAAGGTGTATTTCTTTTAATTTTAAGATTATAAATTATTAAATGCTTCTAGATTTGCTCGATATTCCTCCACAATTCTCTAGATATGTTGTAGCCCCAAACTTCACGTCCTATAAGGTAACATGAGGGCCTAGATTCTCAAAGAGGAGTTTATCTTTTCTACACAACTAGAATTCCATTGATATATAGTTAGTATTGAGACCAAAATAGGCTTTCCACCCTCCATTAATCCTTTTTTCAATGCTATAGTTCCAATTAAGTTTGTGATGGAGGTTATCTCTAAGATAAATATTAAAATATCAATGGGTGTATTTGTATGTCAAAGCATTCATCTATTGCTATGATATTATGAAATTGAATTATATTTAATAAATTGTTTATTATTGATATGCATTGAGTTATTACTAATTAAAGAAATGGTATTAAATTTATTTAACTAATTAGATAATTAAAAATACAACATTATGATATAAAATAAAATAAAAATATTTTTAATCATGTAAGAAAATACATATTTGTACACAAATGGTATTAATAAATATGGAAGTGTTGGGTTGTTATATTATTTGTAGTGATAGAATATTCATCTGATTTTCTAATCGAGGTGGATCAACTTGATAAAGAGTCGATCTACGAGTTTAGTCGAGTCAATGGTTAATTTGAGGTCGGATAATTGATCAAGAATTCAAAATTCAAAGAGTCCGATGGGAAATTCGAAGTCGAAGTGGTTGATAGGAGGTCGGCATGAGGTCGAGTGGCAACCAACTGAAGACTGATTGGAGGTTGACTTGTAGTCAATTGGTAAACCAATTGGAGTTGACTATAACAGAATCCTGAGATTCACATCCAGTCATCTGCGTGAATCTGTAACCATTTTTGGGCGCCATAATTTAGGGTTTTTCATGTTGCAAAGCCTATAAATAAGGCACGTTGTAATTTTTTTAAGTTGATCATTCTTTGGTGTTCATAAGAACTATTTTTGGTCATGTAAATGTAAGCCAAATTGGTTGTAAATTTGTTCTTGTGTAAAGTAAGAGATTATGATGGAAATTGTGTCTTAGGTGTAGACCAAGGTTAGTCATGTAACTCTTCATTATGAATGAATAAGAAAAAAAGAGAGTAGGATGCTCAAGGAATGTTGGTTTTCCCATTTGGGTTTCTAGGGTAAAATATCTGTGTACTGTGTTTTCCATTTATTTCTTTTTTAAATCTATATTCTCTTTTTTATTAGGTTTATTGTGGATGTTTATTTCCTAAAATGTAGTACCAAATCCAAAGATAATTCCTTTTGATACTTGTGGTATCATAGATAATCTGTATTTTTGTGTACAAGTCATATCATAGCAAGGTGTCGGGCAATTCAATTGCTTAAATTGCTTTCATTAAATTATCAACCAGGGATACTTGTAAGCTTGTGATGATTCTAACACAGTGTATGCAGGATTAGGAAACTAAATCTAAGCTAAGAAATATCAATCAAATTCTAAGTTTTTCAACCCTTACTAGTCACAGTTCCACTAGTAGAAAATCATGTTGCAAGGTGAAGTATGCATTGTATTCTCCTTGCAACAATACTCTGTCAACTTAATGAGGTTAGGGTAAGAAAATAAATTTTAAATCACACATGCAAGAAATAAAGTCTTTGATAGAAATTAAATCCTAACTCTTTCATTCCTAACTTATCATTGCTCCAATGGTAGAAGATCGGGTTGTGGGGTGAATTATGCTAAATGAATGTATCTCCTTACAACAATACTCTGTTAGCACATGAAAGTAAGGGAATTGGAAAGAGGTTTCTAAACACACTTGAATTAATTAAAAATAAAGTAAATTGCATCTCTTTCAATCCTAAGTTATCATTTCTCAAATGGTAGTGGATCAGGTTGCAAGGTGAAATATGCTACAACGAATGTAGCTCCTTACAACAATATTTTGTCAGCATATGAAAAAGGATTTGAAAGAGAATTTTAATCACACTTGCATAAAGGAAATGAAATTGCATAAAATAAAGAAGAGAAGAAACTACATGCTACTATGATATATTTGGAGTGAGCTCAATTCTGCCAAGAACAAAGTAACAAACTATTCCATAACATCATACATTAAATTAAAGCATTCTACATCTAAAACTAAAGAATGGAACTTTATGTGAAAATGAATATTTACTCCATTCCATCATAAGTTGGACACAATGATCGAAGAGTCCTCCCCTTGGAATGGAATAGGTACTCCTATTTATACAAAAACTAAGATAACTAACAATGAATTCAAATCCACAAATCTCTCCTAGATCCACAAAATGTCCCATGTGTTTACAACCATGTGCCAACACCTAGCAAGTGACATTTCTGTAAATCCTCTCACAAATCTCTCTTCCATGATTCTTCTCTATCAAGTATGCTTGAATTATTCTCCCAAATCTTCATAAAATCTTCAAGGGGTTGAAGATGAAATTCGAATTTGGGGCTTGGTGGTCAAATATGACTTTGTTGGAGTCTTCAAATACACCTACACACATCATAAAACTCATCCCACTTTGATATATAAGTGCAAAACATGTTATTTTTCCAATATTTAATCATAAATTCACTCAAAGTGCTAAAATAAATGCTTTGGAAAATAATAGGTCTAAACCCATATTTAATCATGAAAATGGTCTTAATGTAAAGTTGCAGGAAAGAGAAATATGGTGAAAAGTGAAGGGAATATGATTAAAAATGAAGGGAAATGTGTGTAAGAATATTATATTTTTGTCACCCAACAAGGTTAAGAAGATATTGGATCTAAGATAAACCCTTAGTTTAGTGAGAGTTGTAAGTCAGAGATATTTAAAGTTGTGCTTGAAAGAATGATAAGTAGTTCGAGGATAGAGATCGAAAAATTCAATGGACATAATTTTGAGCTTTGGAAGCTTAAAATTGAAGATATCCTTGTACATTGAGAAGAATGGTAAGCAATATGTCTCGGTACCATTACTATAGGTATGTCAAGGGAAGAATGGGAGAAACTTGAGAGAAGGGAAAGTAGTATGATTTGACTTTGTCTTGCAGATTGGGTGTTGTTGAACGTCTCAGGTGAAGACTCAACCAATAAATTGTGGGACAAGTTGGGAAGCTTGTACCAGTTGAAATCCCTGGTAAACAAGTTGTTCCTTTGAAAGAAGTTGTATCTTATAAGTATGAGTGATGGGAGCTCGATAACTAATCATTTGAATGCATTCAATACTATAATAATCTAGTTATCGTATGTGGCTATTAAAATCGCTAAGGAGGAGAAATGTGTTATCCTATTATGTTCTTTACCAGAATCCTGGGATAGCTTAGTAGTGGTTATAAAGAGTAATTTGACCATGCTAGTTCTAGAAGGCATGGTTGCATCTCTACTATTAGAATAAATGAGACATAATAACATGGAAGGATCGACCAAATATGCCTTGATGGCGAGAGGTCAACTAGTCGACATAGATAAAGGAAAATTCTATGGTAGAAAGTCTAGTTCGAAGGCTAAATATAAATACCTACTTCAGTCAACGAGAAGATTCTAGAAATGTGGTAAATATGGGCATTAAAAAAGGGACTGGAAGTAGAAGGTGATAAAAGTCGATATAGGATCTGACGAGAAGCATTCAACTTAGTGAAAGGCTACTTCAAATAAAAGAGGCAACATATATTTGGCGTCAACTAGTACGTAGTTGGATCATGATGTTTTCTTGATCGACTCAGGAGCATCCTTTCATATGACACCCCATAGAGAATCATTTTGTGAATATGAGAGATATGAAGGGGGATATGTGTTCTTGAGGAATGACTTAACAACCAAAATTGTTGGACGGGGAAGAGTCTGACTAATACTGTGGGATGGAAGGAGTAGAACCCTTCTAGGTATTCTACATATTATAGGTTTGGAAATAAACCTGATATCTATGAGAAATATGAGTGATGCAGGTGTGCACACTCTATTTCATAAGGATATGTGCAAAATGGTTAGGGGAATGATGGTCTTAATGAAAGGAGTTTGGATTAGAACCCTATGCAAGTTGTTAGGGAATGTCGACTCGACTGGATGCAACAACAATGTTTTTCCCAATGTCGAATCAAATTCAAATCAACTCAACTTAAATCAGGATGAGACAATACAAACCAAGTCAAACCACATTTTTCAAGTTGACTTGACCATGTTATGGAACCATAGGATGGGACACATTGGAGAAAAAGGACTTCTAGCTATGAAAAACAAAGGTATTTTCAAATGTTTTCCTTATTGTAATCTGGAAGTTGATTTTTGTGAAAATTTCATATATGGAAAACAAATCGGGTTAGGTTCCCATATGGAGAAAAAAAAGAAAAGGGGATTATAGAATTGATTCATAGTGATGTGTTTGGGCCTATGACATTCCCTTCACTTGGTGTATCCATGTATTATGTCTCCTTCATGTATAATGTTTCTAGGAAGACATGGATATATTTTATGAGGAAGAAATCAAAGGTTTTTGAGAACTTCAAAGAGTTTAAATATCTTTTGGAAAACTAGACAGATAAGAAGATCAAGGTGCTGAGAAATTACAATGGTGGAGAATTATGTGGAAATTATTTTGATCATTTCTACTATTAGTGTGTCATAGTACGCCAAAATACCACACCATATACCCCACAACAAAATAGAGTCACTGAAAGAATGAACGGGATGTTGATGGAAAAGGAAATGAGCATTCTCAGTGGTTCCAATCTTGTACAAGAATTCTGGGAAGAGGTGTTCGACATCGAAAATTATTTGGTAAATAGGTCTCCTTCGTCGATGCTAGTCAACTCGACTCTACATGAGGTATGGTTTGGTAAGAAGCCTTCACTTTCACATCTCAAAGTATTTGGTTGTGATGCATTTGTGTATGTTCCCAAGGAAAAGAGGAACAAGTTGGACAAGAAGGAAATCAAGTGTATTTTCATTGGGTACAAGGATGGAATGAAAGGATATAAGCTTCGGGATATTTCATGAAGGAAAACAATGTACAGTTGAGATGTGGTAGCCATAGAATTTGGTGGAACTTTTGTGTCTAAAGAGGTTCAAACAAAGAAATATATAGAGAAAGTGAGGTTTAAACTGAGTAACAAATAAGATGATTCAGATGAGTCGACCAAATCAGATGAAGAGGTGGAACAACTGAATCCGATTGTAAGGAGGTATGAACAAGTAAGAAAAATAGTTGAAAGGTATAGTTCACCTGATTTTCATTCTACATTTGTGTTATATACCACTAATGAGGATCCCAAGTCTATTAGGGAGGCAATTGAATTGACAGAGGGTAAACTCTAGAAGGATGCCATAGTCGAAGAAATAGAATACTTACTTAAGAATGAGACATGGGAGTTGGTGGAGTTACCTAGTGGAATAAAACCTATCGGTGGAAAGTGGGTGTTCAAGAAAAATGTGAATGAAATAAGTCAAGTTGAGAAATTCAAAAATTGACTACTAGCTAAAGGATATTCCAAATTTGAAGGAGTCAACTTTGGTGAGATTTTTTCCCTTGTTGCAAAATTAACTTCCATTAGAGTACTAATTTATCCAGCTACAACATTTAATCTCGACATAGAGAAAATGGATGTGAAGAAAAAATTCCTACATGGGGACCTAGAAGAAGAAATCTGCATGAAACAACCTGAAGGATTTGCAGTAAAGGGTAAGAAAGATCTATTGTGAAAATTGAAGAGATCCCTTTATGGTTTAAATCAATAACCAAGGATATGGTATAAAAAGTTTAAAACATACATCCTTATTTTGGTATTTGTGAGAAGAAAGGATGACCATTATGTATATTCCAAGGAAGAAGGTGGTCATTTCATATATGTAGCTTTGTATGTCGATGAAATGCTTCTGGTCAGAAACAACATGGAATCAATAAAGGAGGTGAAGAAGCAACTATCCTCCAAGTTTGACATGAAGGATCTCAGTGCAACGAACTTCATTTTGGGAATGGATATTAAGAGAGATTGGGAATTTATAAATATTTGGTTGAACCAAAGGAATTACATTGAAACAATCTTGAAGTGTTTCAACATGCAAGATTGTAAACCCATTAGGGTGTTAAATATCATGGGAAAAAAATTGATTGTTGAACAGTGTCCAAAGACACCAGAAGAAATAGTGGACATGACATGTGTTCCCTATGCAAGTGTTGTTAGTAGTCTGATGTATGTGATGTTTTGCACTCGACCAAACATTGTTCATGTAGTGGGAGTATTGAGCAGATACATGTCGACACTTGGGAAAGATAACTAGAAAACTTCCAAGAGAGAGTTCGGGTATTTGTGTGGCACAAAATACTATTCTATATGATAACAAGGGAACCCTGAAGCTAACTGCGAAGTAAATGTACATGGATTTTTCGATGTTGATTGGACTAGAGATCTGGATCGATGAAGGTTGACTAGTGGATATTTGGTCAAGATGTTCAATTGAATAATTAGTTGGATGAGTAAGTGATAGGAGGTGGTAGATTCATAGAAAACATAAGTTGAATACATGGAAAACAATCATGGAATAAAATACGGATTATGGATGCATTGATTGTGTTCAAGGATTGGGTTTGAGCAGAGAGCTATGAAGATAAATTGCAATAATAAAAGAGAAATATTTCTATCAAAGAAACCAACATATCATTCTAGGATGAAGCATATTGATGTACAATACCATTTCATGAGACACATGGTGGAAAACAAAAAGGTGTTGTTAGAGAAAGTAGACATGTTGAAAAACATTGTAGACTCTTTGACCAAGTATGTGAGTGTTGTGAAATTCTCTTGGTGTAGAGAAGAAATGGGAATTATTTCCCTGGGTCAGTGAACAAATGTTCATTCTCTCATGTATTAGTAATAAATGCAACAAGTGGGAGAATGTTGGGTTGTTATATTCTTTGTAGTGATAGAACAATCATCAAATTGTCTAGTCGAGGTGGATCAACTAGGTGAAGAGTTGACCAACGAGCTAAGTCGAGTCAATGGTTAAGTTAAGGTTGAAGAATCAATTAGGAAGTTGTAAGTCGAAGAGTTCGACGAGAAAGTTGAATTCGAAGTGGTTGATAGGAGGTCTAAAGGAGGTCAAGTGGCAACCGATTGAAGATGGACTGGAGTTCGACTGATAGTTGACTAGTAAACTGAATGGAGTCAACTATAACATAATCCTAAGATTTGTGGGATTTACAACAAATCATCTATGTGGATCTGTAACTATTTTTGGGAACCATTATTTAGGGTTTTGCATGTTTTAAATCCTATAAATAAGGAACATTGTAATTGTATTAAGTTGATCAATCTTTGATGTTCATAAGAATTGTTGATGGTCATGTAGATGTAAGCCAAAATGGTTGCATGGTTTCTCTTGTGTAAAGTAAGAGAATACGATGGAAATTGTGTCTTAGGTGTAGACCAAGGTTAGTCATGTGAATCTTTATTCTAAATGAATAAGATAACAAGAGAGAAATACACTCAAGGAATGTTGGTTTTCCTATTTGGGTTTCCAAGGTAAAATCTATGTGTACTGTGTTTGTCATTTATTTCTTATTTACATTTTTCTTCTCTTTCATATTAGGTTTAGTTTGGATGTCTATTTCCTAACATGAAGCAAACAAAATATCCATACAGAATTCATATCCATACCTACATAGCACTTTATTAGCCCAGGTCGAAAACTAGGAACTATTGCTTTTGATTCATGATTGACTGCATATTAGTTTGGTTTGATTTTTCATACATCTAATCATATCCTAAAATTTTAGGATAGTTTGTAATTTTATTTATTAAATATTTTATGAAAAAATATTTTCTTACAATACTATTGGTTCTAACATTTGAAGCATTATTATGGGATTGGTGGTTGAGTTCTTAGAAATTGTGTTTTTCATTTTAACGAGCTTGTCAAGGCTTTAAATAACACTATATGATTTAAATAACTCTCAAAATTATTATGAGAGCAACAAAAAAGTTCTTAGTCAACTTTAAATAACTCTGCAACTCTTTTATGATCCACTTGCAACACTGCATTATACATTTGATCCACCTATAACTCAATCAATGATGCACATCCAATACCACATTACACATTCGGGCCACCTGTAACTCAATCCATACCAGCATGTCTTAATATTAGTGATTCTTTTTCGCAACTCCTTTTACTCTTCATATTGCAATTAGCCAGGGTTGAATAAGCGACCACTTCTTCCACTCCCAATTGATCTAGTTGAAGAAGTAAATTGGTTCAATATTGCCTCACACAACCTACCAAAGATAGAGTAGCTTAATATTGTTCTCCCCTAACCATTTATTTCTCTTAAGAACCCCTGACAATTTCTTTCTATGAATCATATATTTTTCAAAGAAACAAAAAGATCGAAAGAAGTCATCAAGTTGAACAAAAGTCACTCAGTTGATAGGTTGTGCATGAGAGTCAATAGTGAGGTGAGGGAATCATCATAAATAGAGAAAATTGATACTCCATAGTTTCATTCCAACAATCATTAGTGCAATCCAACAAGCAAGCATTTGCTAGTCTGGAGCACATCATTTACAAACAAGTGATATAGTTTTGCAATGTTTGAAGCTAATGCATCTAATATCTAGGTAAGGTAATATCTAGTGCATGTATAAGACACTTTCATTTGGTATAATATAGTGAGTTCCTTGTATTGTTTTGTTCCTGAGATAGATTCTTGAATTGCATTGTTTTGGAGACAAAAGTGATGGAAAACAACACAAATTAACCTATATGACCTATGCATATAAAACTTACAGATACCCACTTTGACAAAGTAATCATGAAAATGCATTCTAAGAAAAGGTGCAACCAAGTTTGGGGCTTTATATATGTACTCTCCAACTACATTTTCCACTACATTATAAACTATGAGGAAGGTATTTTCATAGAAGTTCAGTGAAAGTCCTCCACCTACATATGCAGATATAGAGGAAAATGCCCAAAAACTCAAAAAAACTCTCAAATGCAGTAAATAGATGTCTAATTGTGATTGTCTTCATGATATTCCCAAAAGAGGAATGATTTGCAAAGTGGAATTATATTATTCCTATGACATTATCCTTGAAATTAGTGTAATTAGTATAATCTATAATGGCGTATATATATTATATAGCAAATTAACAAACACAGATGATGGATTTTATTCAAAGAAAAGGAAATCAATGTAAATACAAACAAAAAATTAATATCAAATCATTTATGGATCTATCCTTACAAATAGTTTAATAAATGTCTATATGTGTATGGACAAAGATACAAATACAAATAGTAATCTTATTGAGCTACAATTGATTGTTATTGAGCCTTGCAATCTTTCTTTGCAATGGGAAAATATAAAACTTCATATTAATAAATATGAAACAAAACCTTCAATAGTACGCCAATGCAATATTTAAACCAAATTACTCTAGAGAATAAATAACCTTAATTTTAACCAGACCCAGATCCTATGATGAAGAGAAAAACAAACTTTCATTTTGATAAATTTAGGAAAATTACATTATGGAGGAGCAACCTCCATTATTGTTTTAGAAGAAGAGATTAAGGAGTGAGTAGTGACAATAAATGTTTTGGAAGGATGCCATATTTGTAGAATATCTACATTGACACCCCTCATTTTTAGAATCTCAACCATGCCCATGAAATAAATCATGCTACTTCTCCATTCATTAATTTTTTATCACAAAATTTGTAAGCTTCTCAATTTAAATTCCATGTAAACCATTGCCTTTATCAAAGACTACCATAGAATTTCAGTGCAAGTCCTCCATCCACATATGCATATATATAGAGGAAAATGCCCAAAAACTCTTAATTGCAATAAATATATGTCTAAGTATGATTGTCTTTGTGATATTCCCATACAAGGAATGCTTTGCAAAGTGGGATTCTATTATTCTTATAACATTAGCCTTGACATCAATGTAATTAGTATAATCTATAATGAGGTATATATATTTTATATAGAAAATTGACAAACAAAGATAATGAATTTTATTCAAAGAAAAGGACAACAATGTAAATACAAATGATTAATACCAAAACATTTACGGATCTAGCCTTACAAAAAATTCAAGCAGTAGTTATATGTGTATGGATACATATACAAATACAAATAATGATCTTATTGAGCTGCAATTGATTGTTATTGATCCTTGTCGTCTTTCTTTACAAGGGGAAAATATAAAACTTCATATTAATAAATATGAAACAAAACCTTCAAATGTATGCTAGTGCAACATTTAAACCAAATTGCTCCAGATAATAAATAGCCTTGGTTTTAACCAGACCCAGATATTTTGATGAAGATAAAAACAAATTTTCATTTTGATAAAGTTAGGAAAATTACCTTATGGAGGAGCAACCACCATTTTTTTTGAAGAAGAGATGAAGGAGTTAGTAGCAACAACGAAAGTTTTGGCCGGATGCCATCTTTGTAGAATATCTCCATTGGCACCTCGGATTTTCAGAATCTCAATCATTCCTATGAAACAAATCATGATAATTCTCCATTCATTAATTTGTTATCGTAGAATTTGTAAGCTTCGGAATTTAAATTCCATGTAAATTATTTCCTTTATCAAATACTAACATACTATCATGTCTAGAATAAAATAACACATACACATTTTTGTGAATATGATCCACTAAATTTGTATTTTATATATGCTTGAGTGTCAGATGTTTCTTCAACCTACATGGAACTCTTCCTCCACATGCATTCGAGAAATGATTCCTAGTACCAATACTTTGAGGTGATGACCTATTGAGGCTTTCTACCAACTGTTATTTTTGTGCATTAAAGATCTAGAATGAGCTAAGCTTTTCAATACGACTTAGACACTACCCCTGCTTGTTTTCAATCTTCAGTCAATTCCTTTACAAGTGTTTCTTCCACTAATTCTAGTGCTTTTACTAGCTTAGCTACTTGATCTCCCTTCATTATTTGCATGCATAGTACCTCAGTTAGTCTATATTGACCACTATGACTTCCAACATTACTTCTCTAAAGGAAATACTACAATACCTAAAGTGCTTGGTGAGAACTACTAAATGAGTGTCTTTGTTTTCAATATTATGCAAAATTTGTATGATAATAGATATATCAATAATGATATAAGGTGCTCGCATGTGTAAGAAAACAAGTTGTTATATTTGTCAATGCTTATTCTCCCCTTCATGGTGCAATATTGACACCTTGTTTGCCCACCATGATCCCTACTTACCTCACTTAGAGAGGAAGCCATGTGTCATCCTTCCATTTCTTCTCTGGGAAGTGTAGATACTTGTTGGCCAAGTTTCTTGGTTACCTTTGTCATTGCAAGAACTATAAACCCACGTTGGTAATTAATAGCAAAGTGTCATTTGTTGAACGGTAGCATTTAGTTTTTAATACGAAGTTATTAATAAATGCTTGTAAGGAAACTTAGGAGACCTCAATTTTAGAAAAAACATGAAATTCCTTATATCTCTTGTAATTATTGTGCAAATATTTCATGGGTTTATTGATGCATTGATTAAGTTGTTACCTTTCACGAACATAAGTTTTGGTCAAGTCATTATTCAACAAAAAAACATTGACATTTTACAATGATCTTATCTTTATGAAATTCCATGTCATTATTTGAAAATAACATTCACATTGTAGATTACAAAGTTTTGGATAGAAAACTTATCACTTTAATATTTCAAACTAGATTTCACAAAGATACATAAAACATAATGCCCCATTTTGACCTAGGTAGCTAGAATTACTTATGGCCTAATTTTATTTTCATTTCTTATTATCTGTAGAACACTATTAACTTTGGCACTTTGAATTTTGGACATGTGGACCTATGTGTATGTAAATATTATGGATGTTTATCATCATGTGATTAATGATGGATGTCATGCAACCTACTTCTAGCATGCAAATTTGAATTGAAAGATATTGGTAAGTGGATACCCAGTTAATGATATGTTTAAATGCAATTACATGTTAATAAGTGTATGTATATGCATGAGTTCATGTTATAAACTAACCTGTAGATTTAATGGGTTATGTAATAACCAAATAAGGGTGAACATAAGTAGTCAATGTCATGGACATCGACCGAGAAACAATATGAAATGAATGATTTGTATGTAAAATTATATTGGTTTAACTATTGCTATGATGTGTGGGAAAGTGTAGGTTTTTCAAGTAGGGAAATTACCTAAACTAAAAATTTAGTGACAAAGTTCCCTGAACACAGTGCCACCATATGGTCCATGATAGGGTGTTGACACTAGTTCTATCAGGAGGGGTGGCAACATTTCCCACCGTTTATCCTCTGAATTAACTTAGAGTTGTGGGAGGATAATGTGTTAGGACATGCTCCCATAAACATGTGATGATGTCTTCCCTTGGTCAAGGTAGCTGACACTTCCACTACAAGTTCTATCTGGAGTTAGGTAAATATAGTCGACGCTCCGGTATAGTCCAATAGAGGAAGGATAGGGTGAGGAAGATAGAAGTAGGTTAGGAAGGAAGGACATTAGGAGTAGTCGAGAGTGTTTTAGGGTTTTAATCTTATAGAAGAAGTGCCTAATGTACTCTATGTTCTTTAATAGCAAATGTTTAACTGAAATACAATTATCTAGGAAAATGTTGTTTATGATAAACTGTTGTAATTGATGGATTCTCCTGATCTTGTAAATGATTGATTTATTCATTATGAAGTTGATTCCATTGTTGATTGGATTATAATCATAGAGGGAATTACATTAAATGTGTTGATTATTGTCATTAGTACACACATGAGTTGTGTATGTGCTAGCTACACATGCATACCTTGTGTGCGTACACTAGTATTTATGAAAGTATTAAATTAATGATGTTTTTTTATCTCATCTAGATGTATAAACCCTGTTATAATTATTAATTTAGTGAATGATTAGAGTTAATCATATTAATTAAGTGAAATGGATAAAGTTAGTGATGTTAGTTAAGTGAATTAATTAGAGTTAATGAGATTAACTAAGTGAATTAATTATGTGAAAGGAATAAATTAATATTATTAGTTAAGTGAAATAATTAGACTTAGTGATTGTGATTAATTAAGTTGATTAAATTAATTTAGATTTAATTTTGGTTAAATATGAATTATCTAAAAGATTTAATATTTTATTTTAATTTAACTAATTGAAACACACACACACACAAGTGATATGTTTTTTTGGTTGGAATGGTATTCAAAGTAGGTACGATATTCATTATTCGTTTAATTGAAAATACTAAAAGTAGGTGTAAGATTTAGGACTTGGAAACTAATAGATGGAGTGGGAAAAGAGGATGTTAGAGGGGGTGTTGACTCAGTTTTTGTCCACCTATTCCTAGAGCTCACAAAGTGTTGTGAATCTTATATCCCTATAAATTTTTTAACTAAAGTAGGTGGGGTCCCTTAGTAAAAGCGTCAGAATTGATTGATTTTGTTGCACTTTATATGGTATTTTTACAAGGTAATTGATTTATCATGACATTAGTTTGAGATGTGTCTTTGTGCATGGTATCAAAGAGGTCCAGTTTAAAGGTTCATTAAAATATTCTTGCAATTGTGTTACCAAAAGCATGATATCTTTATACCAGGGTGATGATATTTGGCTTGACACATATGGAGTTACGGTTCTTAACAATTCACTTTGGTGATGTATTATGTTTTTTTGTGGTTTATATCCCTCACAACACTCAATAGAATTGGAGGTTTATATTTGGAATCATGGTCAAGAAGCAATGACAATAATATGGGAGAAGGTAATATTTAGCATAGCATATATGGTCATAAGATTTGGATATGCCTCATCTCTCAATGCATTAAGTTTTACTTTGGCACTTATACGAAGACATGGTATGTTGATCTAAAGTGATAAGGGTTACAATATGGCACACACTGGTGATTCATATATTATGAATATTCCTCACACCTCTCGATGTATCAAGGGCTCGCATTAACAAATTCAATGATGAAGTGGTTTTTCTAATGTGGTTTGTTTGTCACCTAACGATGACATATCAAGATCTAAATGACTTTGATAATAATTAATATGGTTCATGTATTTGGATCTATGTAGTTTCAACGTGTTAAAGGTTTATAAGAAATTCTTGATGTTATTTGACCTTAGATGTGTTATGAGATTGGCATATTATTTGTGAGTTAGCCATGCATTCAAATTTGGAATGCGCGGGGCATTAGTGTCGTTGAACATGTGCTTTACCACCTTTGGAATTCATTAGTTTTCTTCATTTGACTGTTTGTAGACTCTAGAGAGAGCTTTGTTGCTATGTTTTAGCTCCAACTGATTGCTACCTGGTCATTGTGCAACCGCTTGAAGCATGAGCAAATGATTTATACTTGAATATGTAAAAGAGTAATTTCTATTGGACAAGGTAAGTACCCATGTAGTTATTTGAGCATTATCGTAGCTTAATTTGTTGATAGATGAGTTAATAAGGCTCTGTTAGTTGGTTTCTAGTGGGGTTTTTGTCTTTCCCCATCTTCTTTCTTATGCTCAATATGAATTATGGTCATATAAATGAAAATGTCATTTTAACAACTCGTTGTAGAAACTTATAATGAAATAAATCACATTGGTTTCATTTCTTTTGTGAGCTCTTGATTGTTTTGACTGTCACCCATTCATTTTTATCATTTTCCACTTGGGCATCTTGAATACAAAATCAAATTAGTTAGAGATGAAAGAGTTTTGGGTTAATCCATGATGATCATTCTTTTCACACTTAAATGTGACCGATGTTTTGTCCAAAATACATTTAAAAGTCTGAAGTATAAAGTATTAAATCTCGGTTTCCCCTTGGAATAATTGTGCATATACATGTGCTTCAACTAATCATTCTTATCATTTTATTACCTGGTGTCCCTCCCCCATGTTTATAGAATTTGGTACCATCTGTATGTGTGTGTGTGTGTTTGTACATACATACATACATGTTCCCGAAGTTCCTGCAAATTAAAAATGAATACACAGTGACAAAGATGGATAAGTTGAAGTTTAGAATGAGGTTTTAACATGTTCCTTGTTTGATATATCTATATATATATCCATATATTTGCGGGAACTATAACGACCCTCCATTATGCCTAATAAAAGAAAAGCACAATAGGTAAAAAAAAAATTTAAGCATAGGGAAGATTAGCGTCACCACATAATTCAACAGTGCATAATCAACAACATCATAATTAAAGGAATTAAAAGCATCTCATCATCGTAATCAAATAACTTCACAACCGACACATCAACATAATTATTAACGACACATAATCAACACATCATAACATTTAAATAATGACACATAATCAACAAGCATCATGAATGGCGACGAAAGATCAACTCATCACAATCAACTAGAAACATCAATACTTTTAATTGCTCAACTCATCACATAAAGATAATCATCTAATAACACAAGGATAACATGAGATAACATAACAATAACATAAAGATGACATAAAGATACTACCCTCCCAACCTACCCTGCAAGGTTAGGACCTCCAAGATACATAAGAAAAGCTCAAGCCCAGGATTCATCCGATTAATTTTGACCATTTAAGGTCTCAGGGATGGTGACTATTCTGAGGAACAAGGAGGTGTATACATCCCACTAACAAAATCAAGTCCAAAAACCAACTAGATATATCAACAACATCAACGATATTCAATGACGCAATAGTGTTCTAATAACTGATCGCAAATCACATAAATTCCAAGGCGCAAGAGAATTAACTACTAAATCAATTATACACGAGATAAGATAAGGCACAAAGAATTCAAATTTATTTTATTTTCAAGGCACAAAAGAAGACATCTACTTTTCTTCAAGGCACACGATTATTCAACCATTTAATTCATCAATAATCAACATTATCTCTGGGTGCGTGCGTGATCCAAATTCTGAATTAAACATAAACCAAATCCATTCAATGCACACAATTAATATATTCAGTTAGGAAATCTTACAACACCATTTAATATCAAGACACAAGATTTTCTAATTACTAAATCGTTTTTACGTCGACATTGTTGCAAGGTGCATTAAATCCAATTACTTAATCATTTACACATCAACAATAAATGACGCAAGAGTACATAAACTTTAAACAATCATACATCAACATGATAAATGGTGCGAGAGTATTCTCAAGCTTATTTTCATGGAACAAAGATGTCTAACTACTTAACTAGTCATACATCAATATCAAATTCATGGTGCAAATAAACTAATAACTTCATCATTCATCAATCATTAAATAATAATTGCACAAGAGTAAACTATCGATTTATTTGATGGCGCAACAAATATATATACTCAATCAATCATACATCAATACAATGGACACAAGAGTAAATTATTACACAACTCGTCATACATGAGCGTTATTCATGGCGTGCAAGTATTCCAACTAATTTCTAAATCAATCATACATCCACATAATTTCCAAGATGCAAGAGTAGTCACCTTAAATTTAATGGCGCAAGAGAAATCTAATTCTAAACCATCAAAAATATAATTTATAAGCCACAATTCATTCGCAAATGACAAGGACACTACTCCCAACCTATAGGGCAATCTTCCTTCACTGGTACTAGTTTTCGCATTACCCTTCCAATGAAGTAACTCTACCCAAATCACAAATGACTCAATTCTAGAGAATAGGCAATATGAAATCAACTTAAATAACTCACCAACTAAATACCAAGTTCCAACTTTAGTTAGTATGAGACATAAATAGATTTTAAACTCATCCATCTTATAATTATATCCAATATTAAAATAGAGATGGGTTCTTTTTGCACTTTAAAATATCCTCATTGTTTATGTAATAAACAAAGAATATAAAATCTCCCTTGGAGGATACTAGTAAATTTTTTTCCAACAAGATGGAAACATCTGACCCTTAAAGTAATGAATTACCAAAGAACTGAAAAATAAGAAGGGATGAAAATAAATTTCATAACCCAAAAACTCAAATGCGCAGAGAACGAATAACTAAACAAAATACAAGGAAAAAGGGTCTCCTTAGCTAGGCCATCGTAGGGAACACATGGTACAACTCAGGCTAGTTTAGATGGGTGTGAAGTGATGACTCCCAAACTTAGAGAGATAAAAATATGTTGGGAAAGTGATTAAGGAACATAGATCTTAGGAATTCATAGAGGGGATGAAGTCCATCAAAATCCCATAGGTTACATGCAAACACAACATCCTTAAAGGGAAAAACGTCGATCCATTTAAGAGGAAGTCGTCAGGGAGAAATCTCACATGTTGGGCGAAAATTTTAGGGGCAGAAGTAGAGATTCAACTCCTTTGTAGGGAAAAACGTTGAGAATACACAAGGAAGGAATGCATACTAGCTTTAATTGAACTCAAAAAAATTAAGAGGGAGGTGCAGGGTGATCTGAAAACGCAAAGAACAAGATTTCACCTTCCGGAAGCAAAATTGTGGCTGCACTTACTTAAGTGTAAAGCTAGCATAAAGTCGTTGCAAAGAACAATAATTTTTCATTCCAGAAGAAAAATCGTGGCTGAGAAATAACTGGTCTACATTCTGATCATAAGCACAAAACGCAAAGGGTTAAGGAAAACGACGGTTTTAAAAAAACGTTGAGGTTTAAAATGTCGTGGTTTAAAAAACAACAAAAAAAAATCGCAGAGGTTAAGGGATCAAGATTACCAGGTGAATACTCCAAACAAAGAGGAGAAAATAAATGGGGTTTAAAATTTGTTGTGTGCAACCAAAACCGCAAGTAAAATCTTTGGGATAATTTCGCTGAGTTAATTCATTGAGGTATCAATTAAACCATTCGTGATGTGAAGTCAAATCCAGCATTTGGCAATGAGCCCAGTGAGAATTTGTTGACAGTTCCATAAAAAAATTCATGGTGGTGAGTTCCAGTCCATTAATTGCAAAGTAAATCGAAAATCGCAGGGCAGTTCCAGGAAGTCAAACGCAAAGTAAAGAACATCAGAGATCAACACAACACATAGATTAGATGTGTAAAATCACTGGGCAATATGAGATAAAATCCCTAGGCATTTGAAGAATAAAACACAGAGAAAATCGAAGGTAAATAAATGTCAGTGGCTTGTAAGGAAGGGCTAAAATTATACACGAAATCACAAGGGTTTTCTAAGAAAACGCAGGGTAAAAACACCAAGGGCATGACTCGGTTTTTTTTTTTATCAGAATAAGAAGAGGTTTTATTCAAAACACATCAGACAAATGAAAATCACAGAGATTACCCCAAAAATATACATACAATAAACACTTAATACATTGCAACTCAGATGGAAATACAATAAAAACTTAATACGATGCAACTCAAATGAAAATATTGTGATCGACGAAGATAGGCTTGGTGATGATCCTTGGAAATGGGCATTCCCTTCCTTCATCCACTTGCTAACTGTTGAGACTTCATTGGTACCTCCCAACCAATTCTAGGGGTACTCTTCTTCCCCCTTATCCCCCCAAACCACAAAGGGAGAACACACACACACAACCCGAATCCTCTAGCTCCTAGCTCACCTCGCAAGGTAGAGCCACCACTCTCTCTTTGTCTAGTTCGGTATCCCAACTCTCACAAGTAAAACTAGTCAGGATTTCTACAACATACCTTACTCATAACCCATGTGATCCCTTCCTCCTCTCAACCATTTGTTTCATAGAATTTTTCTTAGTGACAACTTGCCATTGGCATATTTAATTGGGTTTTTTTTAATTTAATTAGCAATTATTCCCCCCATACACTTGTCACCCATTCCCTTGGTTGCACCAATAAATCCACAATTCAATTTAATTAAATGTGAAATTCATTCACCCATCCTAAAGGTGCTCCTAAAATCTCTCCTAGTTGTCCCTTTATTCCCTTTATTTCTCATTTATGACTGACGCCTTTCTAAAACAGAGTTGAGTTAAAATAAGAATGTTCTCTAGTTAGACTAGACTTTAGATACCTTTATATGCTTACACCTTCTTGTACGCTTTATTCCTTTCTTATTTTAATTTCTAATTTGGCATTTACTTGCACAAGGTGTATTAAATCACTTCTTTATATTTGTTTTATTTTTATTGATTCTTAATTTGATTTATTTCATCCCCTCATTATTTAATTTAAAAATTTAGTTTTTAGTATTCTCACTCACTTAGACTTAGGCTTAGTTAAATATTTATTTGCAAATGCCTAGACCCTTAGGGATTATGCTTAATAAATTCATTCTTTTGTTAATTAATTTATCAATTAATTAATTCGGTAGGTGCTCAAGATTTTATAAGGTTTAACATTCGCTCAAGTTTTCTAGGCCACCTAGATTTATTGACTCATTTGTTTTTATACCGCGATGTGCCCTTCAAGACGCACTATGTGCTCCAAGGGTGTGAATTGCCTTTGACTAGTTTTGGTAGTTGTCCAACCCTTCGAATCAATACTCCATTCATGCAACCTTGTGAGAGACTAAGGGACTCTAAGGAATATGGACCATGCCTTATTGCACGCCCCTTAGAATCTCCTGAGCGACTGTCTTAGTGTTCCCTCACGACATTGTGGATCTATCGAACTAGGTAATTGTTAACCTACAATTCAAGTCATGAAGATAATGCTAATAGGCTATGATAGGGTTGTTTCCACACCTCTACCTCAATATCTAGTTGTTGTGCATGGCCCCTTTACTCCTTGTGTGATTCTGATTAGCAATAAATCGTTAGCTTGCATCCATCAACGAAACACTGCCAATGATCTATAAACAACACCATAATATACCCGATCATATGTCACATATGCATAAATAAAATACTCAAACCAATACAATCCACTCCCTGACTCGATCGAGAGTCCAAGTAGGTCCACTGATGCCATCAACATCCTCAATATTTCAAGCGTCCTGTACACTCAGGGGAAACTCGTCAATAACATATGCCAATACATAGATATCAAATAACATAAAATCATAATCCATCAACATGATCATAAGAATCCATAAGCGAACATACAACCATATACTAAAACCAGATAACTTGCATGCAAGTGTCCTCAAAGAATAAGTTAATAACATGTGCTTGCAAGAGCGAGATGTTACATACACCCCCTCTTGTTTTAAAATTTGTCCCGAAGTTTCACAGTATAGATATGCAGTAAATAAAGCATCTGAAAATATCTAAATGTATAACTATCAAATAAATATGGAAATTGATGGCGCATATCATATGCGTCCTCCCAGGTAGTCGAGTGTGGACTATAATTGTCCCATTGGACCTTGACCTGATTGATTGTTCGACGTCGTAGATGTCAAATGCGATGGTCCAGAATGCAGATTGGATCCACCGTGAGTGCACCCTCATTCGACACCTACAAGGAACTCATGTCAATCACATGTGTAGGATCACTAACATAATGTCTCAAAACATATACATGAAAAACATCGTGCATATGCCTCAAAGAATCAGGCAAGGCTAGTTGATACGCCATGGGCCCTTTCTTTTCCACAACTTCAAAAGGTCCCACAAACCTAGGAGAGAGTTTAGCACCCTTTCCAAACTTGATTGAACTCTTGTTTGGTTTCACTCGTAAGATTAATCGATCACCTACTTCATAACTACGGTCAATGTGATG
>ML812416.1:6821-17897 GCA_009831015.1 Picea engelmannii
AAGAGGCAAAGGATGAAGGATGATACTAATGATGTGTATCCCAATATAAGCGATGGTGGAACATTGCTTGTCATTTAAATGTTCTTGCTTGTTTATTCGTAATGCTTTCTTTCAAAGTTTCAATATAATCATTAATATACTATTGATGGCATTTCGAACTTCATAATAATGTAGTATTCATCTACAAGCACAAATATACATGTTTTCATATATTTTGCAACTAATTTGTCTTTTTGCATGTTTTTGTTGAATATAAACGTAATATATATATATATATATATATATATATATATATATATATATATATATATAATAGACGCTCCCGGGACGCTCCGCTCCCAAGGATTTTTGGAAAATGACGCTCCCGACGCTCCCGTTTTCTAAAACGCTCTTGCTCTGCTCTCGCTCCGTGCAACATTGATCTGGAGTACCACATCGTCTCAACTCTCACATAGAGGAGAACGATACACCCATCACATGGGCACACCCAACCACTGGGGGACGACTCAACTCTCTAGAGGAGAATGATGCCCCAACCACTGGGGGACGACTCAACTCTCACACAGAGGAGAACGATGCCCCATCACGTGGGTATGCCCAACACTGGGCTCCCTCTCAGGTCGATTCAATTCTCACAGAGGAGAACGTATCCTGGAGGATGTCTCACGACGCTGCAATCATCAACAATTTCAAAGCATATCTCCATGCAGTGTAGGGCAATAATTCATCCTTGGCATTGACATTGCTCTCTTGAGGTTTAAGAGCAGCATCTTACATCTATATAGTTTCTCTTGGAAGCTTGTTTGGAGATCTTCGTCATAATATTAAAATTGGGTTTTCCCTTGTCTTTTTTTTGGAACAGAAAGAGAGAGGGAGAGACAGAGCATATATATTCTAGTATAGCCTGGAATTGAACTTACATCCACATTGGAACTATAATAGGCTTAACTTAAACCAACTTAACTTAGGATAGTTGCATACATGCTCTCACATTTACTGAGCAAGAAAACACCAAAATTAACATATTTATCCTAACATGATCCGTTAAATTCTGCACATACACAGTACGAAGTTATAGACATAGAAAGAGAAGAGATATTTGATATATTAATCAATATGTAATAATGAGATACATGTGCAATGATATGTCTTAAGAGAGAGATGTAAGTTGGGCAACCACCACTAAGTAGCCAAAAATGACATGTGGTTTAATTAATCTTTTAAGTAATTTTATTCAAATCCTAACATATTTAAGTCACTTTACTTTATTAAAGACTTCTAACTTAAAAGTATTAAGTATGATACGTAATAATATGACCATTATTAAAACATCAACTCTTTCACCCTCCCTTATGAAAAAGAAACGCTTTCCTCAAATGTTAGTTTATCTGTTGTGCAGAGCATGTTCTCCTTTGATCATGAGTTTCTGTCATTTCCTCTTTTTAGCAGTTCTATTTATATACTAGAGTTGACTAGTAACTAGTCATTAGTGTTTATTAGCGTTTTCAGTTTCAACTGTAGGGTAAAATCTTTAAATGCAGATCTGCTATCATGAATTAGAAAATTTAACATGGTATCAGAGCCACATTGCTGAAATTTTTCCATCCAGTGAATGGAGAAGGCAACTAATTGTGAAGGGGAGTTGACAAGGGAGGATTTCAGCAGGTGTGATACTCAACAAGCTCCAGTGATTGGAGTGGTCCATGCCTGAGAAAGGCACAAGGACCTGTGAGAGATTGAACTATTTTTTATGTTTGTGAAGGGTGAACTGAACTTGAGAAGGGTTGCTGATTTTTGCTGAACAGTTTTTTGTTTGAGTTGTGATCCAAGGGATTGCAGGAATGGTGTGCTTTTGAATGTCAGGCTCAGAGAGTGTGAGTGAGTAGAAGGAGCTTCCAATTTCACCTCTTGGAAGTGTAGGTTGTAGATGCTTATGGGGGATATTGATCTCTGGGGGCATAGTCCAAGGCAAAGCTATAGTTTGTACTGAGCCTCAATAGTTATCTTAGGATGAGAAGAGGGTTGTTAAGATGAAGAGGATCCTTTTGGACTTCGTGAAGGGCCCCTTGATTTTTCACATCATAGGGTAATCGATGAAGGAAATGCTTGATGCATTGATAACTCTGTATTGGAGTGTCAATATTTCTAGGAAGATGTTCTTGAAGAACAAGCTCACCCAAACACACATGAGTAATTTAGACATTATGGTGAGTTGTCTTATGAAGATCACTGAGCTCATAGATCAATTCTTTGTTATTGGTATGAAGGAAGATGAGGAATTAGTGCCTATTGCGCTAAATGGTTTTTCTCCTGTTTGGGAAGCCTTTGTTCGGTGTGTGTGTGCTCGAGAAAAGCTCCCAACTTATGAGAAGATTTGGAACATCTTTGTCCAAGAAGAAACAAGGCGGGTAACAGTGTTAGCGTGAAGAGAAGAAGACCAAAACCTTGCACTTATTGAGAAGGTGAGGAAAGGTAAAAGAAAAGGGAACCTGTGAAGGGAAGGGATGAGGAGACATGGTACTAAGGACTTGAGTCACGTGACGTGTGTAATGAACAATAGTTCATATAGGGAATATCCAGCATAAGGAGGACAAGTAATTTAAATCCATATATGATAATTAATATATAATTGATAATGAATGAATAAGTGAGATGATTTTACAGTGCACCTTGTGACAATATTCTTATATGCATTGACTAGTCATGAAGGGGAAAGGTTATGCTCTTTTGTTAGGTTGTGTCTCTTAGTTTATTAAATTAACCTTATTATTATTATATTTATATATATTATATTCATTACATTACCTCTCCCTAGAAAGATGCTTTCTTGAAAGCATTTTATGGAAAAGTTACTTCTTCATTCTGTCTCGCATTGCCTTCTAATGATTCTTCGTTCTGTCTTGCATTGCCTTCTAATGGTTCTTCATTCTTGAAGTTGTAATGGTTAAAGACATGAGATGACATGAATTACAAAGCGCTGAGAAAAAATGTCGTATTGTGAAAGGGTCAGACCACCCAAATTCAATTTTTTTGCGGCACCGTGTGGCAACGACTTTTGTGATTTGGGGATGATAAGATTCCACAGTTGAGCTTCCTTCCAAATTACTAGGATCTTCACTTGGTTTTTCATATTGATTTGGTCTTTGATTAGTTCGTTGAGTAATACGATGACTATTATAATTAGGATGACGATAAGGCATCCTTCTATCTCGTGTTTTGTTTTTGGAACATTTGTCTTTTGATAATTCTTGTGATTTATTGGTTGATAACATTTCATTATAAGCATCTTTTTGATTTTTGATGACGATGGGATCTGTATTGGTTCCTTTGTCCAAGGTCTGGATTTTTATGTTTGATGTCTTCTCTTTTTCAAATGGCTTAGTCATTATTTCTTTATTGATCACTGATTCCTTGCTGGTGAATCGTTCTAACTTTTCTTGTTGTGACTTCTTCTCGTTCTTTAGCTTCTTGTTTTGTGCCACCAAACTTTTTTGAAGGTTCTTTAAACGTGAATTTCTTTCATTCTTTGATAATTCCTTGTCAAATTTCTTCTTGAGATCTTTAATTTTTTGTTGTGATACTTTCTCATTTTGTTGATGTTTTGCTTATACGTCCTCTAATTTCTTAATTTGTGACGCAAGTTTCTATGTTTTCACGTTATCATGATAATCCTTTGTAGAAAATCCTCTTCGACAATTTTGGCAAAGGAGACTTTTATTTTCAAAGGTCCACAAATACTCAAGCTCCTTATTTTTCCAAAGAAAAATCGCCATTTCTATTCATAGCCGGCTGGAAATTACATTCTTTATGTGCTGTTGCACTTACAGTATTTGAGGGAGCAAAAAAGTTGTCTCAAAAGGATTAAAAGAAGAAAGTCTTCAGCATTAAAAACTCAATAACGACCAAAATCAGGACTTGACTTTCACTCTCCTCACAAAAAAAAATTTTGAATTATCTTTTCAGATTGCATCATAAAAGTCCAAAAATAACTCATCAGAAAAGTTCAGAATCATAAAAATCTAAAAGGCTAATAACTTATAAAAAACTAAATGAGGAATAGACTCCCATGGGTAGCAAATAATCAAACTCTAGTTTGAGAGATAGAAATAATACCATCTCTACTTTCCTCCCAAATTTCAGTGCCCTGTGTGCCTTGTTGACCTTCGTTTGACAAAGCATTTGCCACTTCATTTTGTTCTCTATAGGAACGAGTGAAGGAAATGGATTCGAAAGTGCTGGCCACCTCCCTTAATTGATCTCCAATAGGTCTAAGATTAATATTAAAGCTGGCTTGTACCTTTCATCCAATTAATCACCAAGTTGGAATCACCATAAATCTGTATCTGTTTGAACTTTGACACTGTCCAGTGCACATCTTAAAAGGAGGCTTTAAGCACATTTTAAAAGGAGCCTTAAACCCATAAACTCAGCATAATTGTTTGACCCTTTTCCAGGCCCGTCTTATACTTTACAATGTGATTCTCTGACAAATACAATATACCACCAGCACTGCTAAAATTCAAAGGTCCTTGTCTAGCACTATCTAAAAAGTCCCATATTGGTTCTTTATTTATAATCAATTCTCGAAATTGACTCTCTTTTCTTTGTTTGATAGGCATCCTACAGGATGACACAATAGATCTAATGTGGGAGAAGCATTGAAAGGATGGTATGTACTATGAACTTATCCTCAAAAAGGCATGAATTTCTTGCCAGCCATATCCCCCAAATGGTCAAGCATGGCAAAGCCTTGTATTATTTAAGATCTTTCTTATTCATCTAGCCTTTCAAACAGTGCTCTACAAAATCTTCAAGCCAACCATAGCCTTGTATTATTTAAGATCTTTCTTATTCATCTAGCCTTTCAAACAGTGCTCTACAAAATCTTCAAGCCAACCATCCTTGACTCTAGGTAATTGTTTTGCTTCAAGCTAGACTTGTCTTGCATAGGAGCACTTGATGATAAGAAGATGATTAATCGATTATTCATCCCCTCTATAGAGAATACATATCTCCAAATCCTGCCTATTTCTTTTTTGCATTACTTCCCATGTCATAGCCTTGCTTTTTTAGCTAACCACATAAAAATGCGGGTCTTCTTTGGAGCCTTTATCTTCCACAATATCTTCTACCACTAGTTTGGCTTTGCTATCTTAGATGTTAACATTGCCTGGTACCCCAATCGTGCTGAGTATACACCCAAAGCTCGATTCCTTGACTAAACAAAGGTGTCTTCTTCCTCCCTTATTTGGATATGACTTCTAAGTAGGTTATCCACATAAGATTCCCATATCTCCGCAAATTCACCTTCCATCCCCAAAACATGTGCATTCAATCATCCATGCTGCCAAATGCTTGTAGACTTTGAGTTAGCTATTTGATTGAGTGTGAATGTTCCTTGCTCTTGAATAGTCTCTATTAGTCCTTCTGAAAGTCTATACTCATTCCTACATTCAATCCAAGGATCGGATCCAATCTGAACTTGCTCTATATTTCTCATCTTCCATGCCAACTAGTTGCCTATCATTGGGAAATCTTGAACCAGGGCCTTCCAGTGGGTGGATACATTCTTTATAACTTTACTTGAATTCCTAATCCGGTATATCATTGTATTAGGCATTATGATGATGATGATGGTGGTGGTGGTTCATGTTCACTGAGACCAAAATTGGTCTATCATACCTTAAGAAAAGTAAGAGATTACTTGGATTTCTTTAAAATGTTATTTCGATGCTTGAAAAGCATTAAGAGAAGCGTTCCACGATCACTAAAGTTTTGATGACTTAAAAGGTTAGAAAGGTTGGTATTGTGACAAATATTTTGAAATTGAGATCTAATTTGGGTATACGCAGGGCATTCTAGGAGAAAGTGCTTTTTATTCAACACTCAAGGTGTCACAAAGGTGATAAATTCTTTCTTGCCATGGTGTTTTTGGGATTGCCCAACGCCTAGTTTCACCATGCAGCTCATGAGAATTAGTTCTTATTTTAGCAATATTGATTCTCTTCTTTACGCTAGTCAAAACAAAGAGATACTTTTGATCTTCAAGGTTAGGGTTAATCACCTCCTTATAATATCTTAATTTTCTTTTATCCTTTAATTCTTTATCACACCATAGATTCTCCTTAAATTTAGCTTGTACAATATTTTTAATATCATCAGTATTCTGCAGAATAACTTTTTCTTTTTTTCCCCAATGATTTAGCCAAGACTTGGCATTATTATGCCATCCCCGCTTGAGCCGTTGGTGATTTTGGTTAGAGTCTGAAACAATTTTGAGGAGCATCTTGTTATTTTTGTTGTTTATCTTGTTCTTGTACATTAAGTACCTAATCATAGTTGCGCTGTCAATGGGGGAAAGGCTTGCTTCGATGAGGAGGATAGGATAGGGTGTATTTCCCTTAATTTTGAGATTATAAGTTATAAAATTCTTTTGGATTTGCTCTACTTTTCCAGGATTCTCGAGAGATACTGCATCCCCAGACTTCACATCCATATAAGATAACAGGAGGGACTAGAGTCTCAAAGAGGAGCTTTTTCTTATCCCATAGCCAAGGGTTTGCTAATTTACAATTATTTTCAAGCCCATAATAAGATTTCCACCCTCCATTTATCCTTTTCTCAATGCTATAGTTCCAATTGAGCTTGTGATGAATATCAATTCCAAGATATTTGTACGAAGGAACTTCCTCCAAGATATTGTTGTCATATACAAAATTATTGTAGGTGATCTTGTTGGATTTAATGATCATAACCTTCGTTTTGTCAGTGTTCACAGTCATACCTGTACTAGAGCAGAAGTCCTTGAGGATTCTAAGATGCTTACTAAGGTCATAGGGATTCTTTTCCATAAGAACAATATCATTGGCATAGAGAAGAAGGATGATTAATATAGTAGCAAGAGTTGGTCCAACACAACCTGCGGCTTCCAAACAATCTTCTAACTTGCCAATGTAAATGGCAAAAAGGGTAGGGGATAGGGGACAACCTTGCTTGACTCCTATATTGCAGTTAATTTCTTTCGACCAACCCTTAGTGCTCCTAAACTTGGCAATAACGTTCCCATACAATCTTACCACAACAGATCTCAGCCCGGAGGGCACTTTTATCTCTTCTAACCTATTCCAAAGGTTGGTCCTAGGCATAGTATCAAAAGCTTTCCTAAAGTCAACGAAACAACAAAGGATATTGGTTTTATTGTTGCGACACTCCTTTACAATGATCCTAAGTGTGATAAGGTGGTTCACAGTTGAATGATAACCTTTAAAACCGGCCTGACCTTTAGCTCTTTTTTCCGTGGCTTTCTTGCCATATGCTTATCTTCTTTTCGAAAATACTTCCATATAGGTTGGATAAAATGGGGCTAATCACAATGGTCCTATAATTAGAGGGATTGCTTTTATCCCCACTTTTAAAAATAGGTACAATGAGGTTTTGAGTCCAAGGTTTAGGAAGCCTGCTACCCTACTTGACTGCTAAATTGAAGAGCTTGTATAAGTGAGGGATCTGAATAGGCTCTCCAATTTTTAATATTTTAGCTTGGTATCCCTCAATGTCCTTAGCTTTCTAGTTTGCAAGTCGCTTAACCCCAAACTTTATGTTTTCTATAGAAAAAACATCATCTTTTGTAGAAAATTTTGGAATTTTGTTCCGGACATTACGAGATTCATAAATATTTATAAGGTAGGAATTCTAGTCTGTCAGGGGAATCATAACATTTTCTTTAGTTTTACGAGTCAGAATTTGCCTCCAAAATTTATTTGGATCTAGCTTAGAAAGGCGCAAAAGATTCTCTTGCTTTCTATTTATGTAGTGCCTTTTTTTCCTTTTAATTAGGGCTTTGTATCTATTAATCTTTTCATATTGCAAAGACTCATTATAGACATCCCCAATGGCTTTTCTAGCAATTTTACACTCATTATCATACCAAGGGTTGGCAATTCTATTCGAATGATTGCGGAGAAGCTTCATTTGAATATATCAGAGCGAGGTTTTGATCTTCGAACGTGTGGGTTATGGGCCCACCATGCTTCTATTTATATGTACAATATATTTCATGTGTTATTATTCTCCATAAACCCTTGGTTGCCAATGCTTTCCCAAAGAAATGTATGTTCTTTAAGCCCCATACACCCTCTTTTTGGATTTACTATTACCTTCCATTTTACCAGACAATACCCTCCTTGTCTTTTTTACCTGTGCACATAAATTTTAAACATCTCTTTCTTATTTTTTCTATTACCCCCTTTGGGATATATGCTAGAAAATGCCAAAATACTAGTATTGGCTCTAGTACCGATTTTACTAGAGTTAATTCTTTCCTCAATCGACAACCACCTATCGCACCAAGGATTGATTCTTGCCTCTATCTTTTCTAATGACCATGCCCAATCTTTGTTCCCATAGCCATTTGGCTTCAATACAAAACCTAGGTATTTGAAGCTTGATTAAAAATCTATATGCTTATAGGGGAAAAGCTGTAATATTTGCCTCTCTTGATCCAAATCTAGACCATTAAAGGAAATTGCTGATTTGTGTACATTTATTTCCATACATGTTGCTGAGCTATACAAGTCTAGTATTTCCTAAAGCTTTCTTGCTTCCGTTAGGGTCCTTGTAATGTACCTAGGGAGGATAATATGGGGTACTTAGGGAGGTACCCAAGGGAATAATGAATGTAATGTGACCATAATAATGGGATAGGCCCACTATGTAATTAAAAGGAAAAAATATAATAATAGGGGGTAGTTGGCATAAGACCCCTAGGAATATTCAATAATAAGGGGTAGTTGGCATAAGATCTCTAGGAATACTCATGAGAAAGTATAAATACACATGAGTATCATTGTATTGGAGGTGTGTTGGATTGTATTGTCTTGTAGCAAGCATGGCTTGTGGAGTGATTCTTTCCATAAGGAGTAATTGATGGTGTTACCCTACCTCGGGAGTTCTCTCTATATTCTTGTGTTGTTCATGGTGAATGTTTTTGATGTCTTGGATGTTCAAGGGTTTAATTATGAAGTTTTATGGTTTATTCTCTCTTATATCTTCCAAGGTTTACTATAGTCCCATTACTGAACAACAATACATTATCCACAAACAAAAGGTGAGATAAATACAAAGCCCTCCACATACAAACTCCTATTATAGCTTTTACCCTCTTAGCTTCTAGAATTGCCCTAGTAATCCCTTCAACAATAATGAGGAAGAGTAGAGGAGATAGTGGGCACCCTTGTCTCAAGTCCCTTGTTGGGTTGAAGAACTTGGATGTTGACTCTTTGATTAGAACTTCAAAGGATACTGAGGTCAAGCACCCCATTATCCACTTCACAATGGGTAAACTGAATACCACATGAAGAAGCATCAACCTAATATGTAACCAGCCTGATGTATCATATGCCTTAGATAGTCAAGCTTCATGACCATCGTTGGAAGTTTTTTGGATTTGATAGTATGTTGCCCTTCTTGAGCTGCACCTATAGCATCATGAATTTGTCTTCCTGCCAGAAATCCAAACTATTTGTGTTACATAGCCTCTAACAAGATTTTTTTTATCCTCACTACAAGAGGCTTAGCCATTATTTTATATACGCAATTACATAAAGATACTGTCTTGAACTCATCAAAGCTTTCTAGTTTGTCCTTCTTTGGAATAAGGGATAGAAAGTTAGTATTAAAATATCCAAGGACTTTCTCTATATTCCTTACTTCTTCTATCACTTTGATGAAGTCTTCCACCAATAATTCATAAAAAAAGCAATAAATTTTTTTATTGGCCAGCGATTTGGCCTAGGGCTTTAATCCCTTTTGAAGGATGTAAGCACAATGTTTAATTCCTCTTGAGAAACTTGATCCATCAACATTTATTTGCTTCCTCTGTTACAAATCTTGGAAAGAAGGATGATAATTTCATAATTTCAACAATATTGGGTCTTTTGGTTTTGTATAGATGGTTTGAAAGTTTGAGACTCCCAAATCCGATATTTCATGAAACTAACTAGCTTTGCTTCCAGCCAGCTTCTCCAACTCCAAAATAGTATTGATTCTGTTCCTACGATTAACAAAATTATGAAAGGATTTGGTATCTTTGTAACACACCCACTACGAGAACTAATATTTTTCGGCTTTTTCCTTCTTTTCCCCGAGGAACAGAATCCTCGAATTCCTATGGGGCCTGATGCAGACCCTACCATCCCTTATCCTTACCCATATGATCATTGGCTATGACCACAGGCCTTACCGGAGAGGTGCTTCCGGCTTTCGCGATTCGGGAAATCGCGATGCATGTGTTCCCCTGCTCTCTGGTCTCTCGAAGTGCCGAAATCCGAAAGGAACCAACAGTTCGTCACATCTAAAATGCCTCAGATTGAAACCTGGCATTCCACCTTTCGGAGTTTCGCGTACTGGGTTTTCGCGGTAGAAGAGGATGAGGGGTTCATACCCTTCGGTTTTCCGGGTGCCGAAACACCGAAAACCAAATCTACACGCGCTAAGCCATATCGGGATTTCACAAGTCGAGAATTCGGGACTGGCGTGTACCAGGGACTTGCCTCTAGATATCCCGGGTGCCGAAATACCGAGACATCAAGACTTACCCGCACTATTATTATTTCGGGGTTTCGCAAGTCGGGGTTTCGCGATATGCGCAGACAGGAGGTCTCGCACTTAGGTTTCTCGGGAGCTGAAACTCCTAAGCCTGTATTCATCGCTAAGCTCATTTCGGGGTTTTGCAAGTCGGGACTTCGCGACTGGCGAGTACAAGGGAACTGACCCTTGGGTTTCCCGGGTGTCGAAACACCGAAACATCCAAACTCTAGACACGCTATGCCATTTCAGGGTTTCGCAAGTCGGGATTTCGGGACTGGCGAGTACAAGAGACTTGCCTTTAGATATCCTGGGTGCCGAAACACCGAAACACCGAAACACCATGTCTCATTCGCGCTATTATCATTTCGGGGTTTCGCAAGTTTCGATTTCGGGACTGGCGATTACAAGAGATCTTACCCTTAGGTATCCCGGGTGCCGAAACACCAAAACATCAAGACTCTAATCACGCTACACTATTTCGGGGTTTCG
>ML812416.1:17997-29965 GCA_009831015.1 Picea engelmannii
TTCTACGGATGGGCGGTTCGCCCCATCCCCTCATTTACTCTTGAGGAGCCTCCCCACCTACCATCCGGGCGGGTAATTCATTTTGGGGTCTGAGAGTGAGCTTTGGTTTTCCCGAGCACGTACAAACCAGTACGGTTTTGGTTCGGTGGAAGTTAACGCAACCACTCCCGGCCCCTTCCACCACCTCTCATCAGCCATCGTGGTCTCTTTTCAGCACATCCCCCTCTCAGTAGTTATGCAACATATATTCATATATCATTTACATTCCTCAGACCTTTTATACGAAGGTCCGTTAAATCAAACATTCACAATCTTTGAGTTTGCCATAGTTCTTGGCCAGTATAGTTATTTTTTTATAGACTGGGGGAAACAGGGTGTTACAATCTTCATCCCCCTTTTCCAACTATACAACCTTGCGCTTCATCCTCCGTTTTGCCTCTCCAATCCAGTAGTCTTGTCTTTGAATTTTCTAGATTCATTAATCTCACTCTCTTCTTTATTAAAAACCCCTTTTCAATTCTGCTCAAACAAATCTGCTATGTTGCTTTCCACCTCATTTAACTCCTTGTTAGGATTTTTGTATTTATTAGAAGCACAAGCTAAAATTGCCCCCTCTACTTTCTTTAGGGCTGCTGCAAATTGAAAACTCGCTGAATCCCTCGAATTTTCATCAAACCCCACCCATTCCTCTTTCACCGCCTTCAAACATTCATCATCTTCCAACCAAGTAGGATTGAATTTAAAGGGGCTAGCTGGTTTTAAATCTTGTCCATCTATTTTCAAAAGGATGGGTAGATGGTCTGAGCCCCCTCCCATTTCCACCCAAGATCTGACCCTATCCATTGTTAAGAAATGTAGCTCGAGTAGTTACTTCTTGCACAGGTTTCAGTGTGAACATGCAAGAAGTGGTTCGAGACATTTCTTTAGCGACCACTTAGGAAAAGTGGGAAATAATTCCATCTTGTAATTTCACTTGAAAAATAAAAGAAAAAGTGAAAGTCTTATGTTTTGAAGTCATCCAGTCTTAGGAATGTAAATGAAATGTTCCAGAAGTTCTAGAACATTAGTGACTTCAATTAGGATTTAATCTTAGCTGTACAACTCATGATTGAGATAGGTGGCAGCTAGGATTGAGGAGATTAGTTGCTAGGATTGATGATATTAGTTATTTTCTCTCAAAGCATAAATAGGACAAGATAGGAGAGGTCAATTACACACATGAGACGAAAGCTAGAGAGTTGGAAGAGGGCAGAGTGCATTCAAGGAGAAGAAGAGGAGCAGATTGCTGAAGTGACCAGAAAGTACAGCAGGTCATATAGGCCATACGTACCACTGCTGTAGCACTCACTTCTTCATGCACAAGCTGTACACCCTTAGATCTGGTCGTACACCCTCAAATCTGGCCGTACATTGCTGTTTGAGGTGATTTTATTGACAGTACAGTTGCTGGTTCAAAGCAGGCTGCAGAGGTCACCTTGTAAGCTTTTTGATCAAAGGAATGAAAAACTGATTTGAAGGAGAAATCCCTATGTACGTGGCTTATTTCTTCTGCTGTTCATTTTTCAGCTATTGTGTGATTGATGCAATGTTCAGAAACTTAATTTTCTGTTGTTAAATAAATTCTGTTTTTGAGTTATTTAATGAGAGAACATTAGGACATCAATCACCCAGGCTTGAAAAATTTACATCCACTTCAATTCATAATTTTTCAAATACTAGTAACCTATCGAGACTTTTTGAGATCACTGCTTCCCTCACGCTATTGATTCTCCAGGTTGGCACAATCTAGGTTCCACATCCACTAACCCTACTCCTTATATTTTGTTGGAAAAAAAATTTGCTAGTTCGTCCAACCTTGCATATTCCCCTTAAACCTCAAATCTGCTTAAAGTTTAAATCTGTCCCCACAATGCCCCTCTCATGCTTTACACAATCTAGTGCAAAGAAATCTTCCAAGAATGACTTCCTTTTCTCATAAGGCCCATAACAATTTATCACTAATTTTTTGCCCTAGTTCTTGAACCAAGTTTTCTGTCCATATACTTGATAAAGGTAAAGAAGAATTCAGTAAAGGCATATCTTTTTCCCACCTAGTTAATAAACCCCCTACATTTCCTATGGCATTTATAGCTATAAGTTCCACTCACTCATTAATTTATCTAAAGCTCCTACCATCTTCCTTCACCCATAGTTTTTTGCAATAGTATAACATTTGGTTTATTATGTAATTTCACCAATCCACCAGGGCAAGCCTTTTGGAGGGGCTTCCCAACCCTATGATATTCAAGGATAAACCAATCACATCTTAACCCTAGATGGGGTTTGTCCTACTCCAAGGACCCTTTTTAGAGATTTTTGTTTACCCTGTTTAATTTCCTTGAATTCCTTCTCTTATGCATGTTGAAGATTGGATTTTCTGCCCACAATAGTGGTGTGAGGGTCTCTTACTGGATCATAACCCAACTCCCCTTCAATAACCTCCTCTTCATTTAATAATAAATAATAATAATCAATTTGAAGGTCATAGCCTAGGCCAACGCCAAATTGACACATGAGACTGCCTTGTTTGTGGGATAAGAGACCCTGTCCGTACAATGATTTGATTGCTTAGTCTATAGAGGTGTACATACCCTAACCCACTCTGGATTTGAACCTGTGATCTCCAAGGAGGAAACACATTTTCTTAACCATCAAGCCCACTCAAATTTTACTTTTTTCTTAGGCCTTAAGAGGTATCTAGATTTAGGTTGGCTAATGGAAGGATATTTTGATACTGACTCTATAGGGATTTTCTCATATGCATAGCTGTCAATATTAACACAATTTCCTCCTTTGGGTTGAGAAATGGGAATATTTTTGTTCCCTATGGGTTTTGAGGGTTTCATTGAGCTCCTTTGGAAGTCTAGTGGTCCAGGCTCCTTTAAACCCCCTATAGGATTTCTACGAGCTTCTACAGGGGATGGCCAAGAACCCTTATCCCCAAAATCAAACAACCATTATTTGAGTGAATGAAAGGTTCTGATTTGTAAGGAAAAGACTAACCAAATTTGTATTCAATGGGAATGGGCTCTGTATCTAGTATTTGGATGGTCTTCGACCACTCTTTAGAACCTTGGACAGGTAAGGGTAATAACGTCTTGGCTTGAGGCTCTTGAGATTGTATAAAGTCCCCTGCCACCTTAACTCCCATGCTCCCAATAACCAAAACCTCATTTGAGCTTGTTTTCCTTGCATGCAGATGATTTCAAAGTCCTTATATTTTTTAGTATGATCCTTATTGATTCCCATCCCCTCAATTTTCTGCTGAGATACCTTATTTTTTCCATACCTCTCTAGTGAAAGATTGGGCACACTCCTCTACTATGTGTCCATAAACATGCCACCTAGCACATCGCGATGAGGTTTTAACGTAGTCCACTATCTACATATGGGATTTTGTCCCCATTTCAATATCTATGCAATCTGGCAAACCATCTTTTAATTCAATTTCAACTAGAATGCAAGCTATAGATCTATACACACTATTTTTGTATGATCTCTATATGTCATAGTCTTGCCAAAACTATCTCCTATTCCCCTTAAGATCTTGTTTGATCATAGTTCTAAAGGAAGTCTAAGTAATTTCACCCACACTAGTTGTTGGGGAATTGATTATGGTTTTGGATTCAAGCATGCATACCACTTCTTTAGTGCCAATATTTTGAAACCCCAATACTTAGAACCTTATGTGCATTTCCCTTTAATTGAAAGATGAAACCCAACCACCTTCTTGGCATCGTGTGGAACCTTGGAGCATACCCCTAGAATTGGATTCCAATTAGCCTACAACCGATCATTTAAGGTCCCTTTTGCCATTTGCCTCCCATAAGACCTACCACCACCATCTTCACTATCTCCTTTCTTTGTTTTACACACCTCTGCGGTTTCCTTACTAGCTTTGAACTAGAGTCTTCCCCTTCCTTCTTTATCATTGACCCGATTCCGCTTAGGACTTCTAGGTCCAAGCTTCTACCTTGTTAACCCCTGGATTTTCTCCCTTGAGAATCTTGAGGGTTAAGAGCCAACATAGTCTATTTTGGTTGGCATTCAAAGATTTACCCAGGTTGAACACTTATGTGAGCTAGAGGTTGGTTCCCATCAGAGACAGGGATAGGATTGGTTTGTGGTTGTTTTTTCTTAAGAGATAGAGCTAACATAGTTTCACATGGATTTGAGAGAGATTGCTATTTTTAGCAGGTACCCTACTTTTTAGGAGACATTGACCGAAGACTCATATGACAGTTTTGAGCATACAATATTGGTCCTGACATGATTCTAAGCCCGATGACACTTTGTCTAGGGAGCATGCAGGTACTTTCTATTTTTAGTAGGTGGAGCACCAGGGCTTGCATGTCAATTCTGATCACATATTTGGAATCCTCACGGAAAATCGAATCTGAAGAGTTTGATATCATTGACATGTGGCGAGATTATGTTTTTAGCTGTGTCTATTTTTAGACATTTGACATTTGGCAGTGGTCTCTCAGTCATCCCAGACACATTTGGCAGTTTCCTATTTTTTAGGGTCGGGCTCCTATTTTTAGCAGGGGTGGTTGCCTCCAAAGGTGACAAGTGGTAGGGTCATATTCCGACAAATGGCAGTGTGACATGTGGTAGTTGGATGGCTTAATTAATGAAGGGGTACACTTTCCAAGGAATAAGCAAGTAATTAATGAGGTGGATGTGTGGGTGAGGTGGCACATGTTTATTTGGGCGTGATTTCGCTGATTAAAGCCCAAATCACCTTTATCTCACTTCACTTACCACTATCTCACTTTCCGTGCATTTAATTCCTTTATTCCTGGCTCATGTGCCATAACTCCCTATTAAATAGGGCACATTCACTCTCCAAGCTAGCGCATGACTGCCTCATCCATTATTAGCCCTCTCCATGTGCTATCTCCTTCAATTTCCTCCCTCCATGTGCTACTCATCCCTCTTAAACCCTTGTCACATGTCCTCCTTCCTCATTATCTATCTTTCCACTCTCTTGTGCGCCTCCCTTGCTCCTCTTTCCTCACACGTGTGGCACTTTCCTCCTCCTCACTCCACTCTTCCTCCCATGCGTGACCTATCTCCCTCTCCCACTCCTTCCTAGCGCATATCTCATATAAACTCCTCCCTAACCTCTCTTTCTCCCACACATTCGCTTTCCTCCTTCACTATTCATTCCCTTGATGCGCCCTCTTCCTTAAAAATTAGAGCACACTCATCCCCATGTGCTCACTTGTCTTCGCATGAGCGCCTTCCCTCTCTTACTAAACCCTCCCACATGTGCACAAAGCTCACTCTTCTCTCATGCGCATGATCTCACACTCATACTTACCTCCTCCATGAGCCTCGCCTCCCAAATTTACCCACATGTGCGCCCTCTAGTCTTCATTGGGAAGTGCGCCCTCACTCTCTATATATTGGAGAGGTCTTTTCATTGTTCGGGGTCGGATTTTTGTAGCAGCAACATACATACTCTCTCTTTTTTCTCATTCTTCTCCTCTAGCTCCTAGCTTCTAGTGCTTTGTGCGAAGATAAGCATTGTACCGGTTCTTGTGCTTGTTAATGTGGTGCAATCAGCCCTTTGGTGAGCCATTAATAAAGAAGTGTTGTGCTTGTATCAAGCTTTCGTTTGTTGTCGGTACTGTGTTCTTACTTTTTGCATTGATTAATAGCTCATAGCCTCTTATTGTGATTAATTTCGATCTTTTAAGTGGTTTTCTTTTCCTTTTTCTACTCATCTTTCTCATGCTAACACTGCAGGGATCCTTCTGAGTGAAATATACTATCTTTTTACTAACGTCTTGGGCGGTTTTACATGCTGTCCAAGACAAGTTTGGCTGCTGTTTTTTGTATTTAATTGCAGAAAATCAGACCCAAATCAGCAACAAGGTACGTAGGGACTCCCCCCTATGGTTGGCACACACCAACTCAAACGAAGAGGAGGTTTGCTGGTGACACTAGGGGCATTCTCTCCTTGAATTAACTTCTTTTCCATCACTGATTTTACCTTATATCAGATTTGATTGGAGGGTGGAAAAGTTTGCTAGCATACCCACAAACCCAAAACCCCTAGTCTCTTCTTACAACCTTGAATCGCTTAAGCAAACCTTGTTACTTTGAAAAACAAGCCCTTCAATTGCCGTAACCAGGTCTGCTTCAATCTTTTTATTTCTTTCTACCGTCAGCAAATGGGGATGTTTATTCTCAATTACTCTAACCTCCTTGGAAAGACTTCCCTCGATGTTAACATTCACTCCAACATCAAGATCTGTGTAGCTTGTACCACTTCTTTCAAAGAAGTCAGATAGATGGATATTCATGTTGATACCCACAGTCCTAAAGTTTCCCAAGGTCGTCCCCTAGGTCCCAAAATCCTTGTGGTCTTGTCCTCACTTGCCATAGTGCTAGGAGGGAGGGCCCTGAAGAGACAAAAACTTCCACCTTTTCGTACAGATCTGCAAAATAGTGTAGGAGTTGTTCCTCCTCAGTCTCCATTCCCCTACTCAAACTCCATTGCACAAAAAGGACATTTAGTCAAAAGGTTGAATTATATATGGAATTCATAGTTAAAGATTTACTTATTCCAAGGCCTACTTTAATAATTAATGGGTGCATGAAGTGTGAGGGATCCACTTCAATGTGAGTTAGGTACTTAAACATTAAAATACCCCTTTCTTTTTCTTAATTTATTTTTGATATTAAGGATCTTCTAAATGTACTTTGTACTATCCAGCATGTCCCATTCACCACCAAAATCCTTGTGGGGGACAATTTGACAACAAGCATTTCTAGCGGCCACCATTTGATCTATTAGTGCATAAGGAGAAAATCATACGTTTGAACTTGGAAGGATCATCTGCAACAAATCCATCAGCCCTATTCGAACCAAGCACCCTGTCAGTCACCACCTTTTTCTTTAGGAAGTCAAAGAAGAATTTGGAACCATCTTGAATCCATTACAACCAGGAACGAATCCGAGCACCCCTACCAATGTAGTTCTTCCCTCTGTGAGCAACCATCTCAAACTTCACAGCCTCTTCTTGAAGAGTCACATTATGAAGATCCTCTTTGAGAAAGATGCGAATCTACTCAAGTCTAAGTTGCACCTCCCGTAATTCCTTTCTCTGTTTACGAGCCATCATCCGACCCCATCCTCACATGAGCTTAACAACGCAGCAAACCGTAGCTTTCCACCAAAGGATCCAACCCCGAGCTCCCTTTGGCCTAGGTGAAAGGTTCCAGATTCTCCAACTAAGAGAACGAAAGTCCTTTGACTCCAAATGAGACACATTCAACTTGAACAATGTTGATGGAGGCTAGTCAACCTAAGGGATCATGCTTTGAATAGGAAGGTGATCCGAACCTGTCACATTCATCAACACATCCATGGGGCGAAACTTGCCTGAAAAAGACATATCCTCCTTGGGATCATAGATCTAATCAAATTGGGCCTGAAACCTGTCTCGACCCTATTTGTAGTTGTCCATGTGAACCAACCATCATAGTTCATTACCTTTTGGGGCAAAACTTGCTTGAAAAGGACATATCCTTCTTGGGACCATAGATCTAATCCAACTGAGCTTGAAACCCGTCTTGACCCTCTTTGTAGTTGTCAATGTGAACCAACTATCATAGTTAATCCCCTTTTGCAATTGGGGTCAAACATTTCAACAAAGGCCTTTCAACATATGGAACTTATTCTCATGGAATTCTGCATATGACTCAAGTGGTGCAACAAGTGGTTCCCGATCATCCAAGCTTGAACCATCCTCATCCTGTTCATCTCTGGGAACTTGATAAGGTGCAAGTTCTTCTTCTTCTTCAATAACAAGGATCTTGCGCTCTTGTAACAACCGATGGTTGAATATCATTGAATGGTGTCACCTTCTCTGGTTGGTTAGGAACATGGATCGGAGGAAACTTATCGGCCTAACAGATATTTCTTTCTAACTTGATAGCAGCAGCTTGGGCCTCCTCTAGATTGTGAAGATCTTTGTTCCCGAGAAAAATATCCAAAATTCCATCATATGTCTCACAATTGTACATCAAAGCTAGAGTATTATCAGGCCTTATAGCAGTAGGAATTCTATAATAAGCCTTAGAAAAATGAGCATTAAACTCAGTCACAGTCTCATTCTCATTCTTTTTAAGATTAGCAAAAGCTTTAAGTAAGAAAGAGTTATCCTGTTTATCCACCCATCTTTCTGTGAACTTCTCTTGGAATGAATCCCATCCATCAATGGAGGCATCGGGAAGGGATTTGTACCATACTTGTGCATCCCCCTCGAGGGTCTGCACAAACATCCTCATCACCACATCCTCATATTCCACATCACATTCATGCACCACTTTAAAAAAATCAGCCAAGTGATCCTCAACTAATACTCCAAACTCCCCTGCAAACAAAGGTAAGTGTTTGCGATATTCACCTGGAGGTAAGTCATCAGGATGATTAGGAAATGCAACAAAAATTAGTGGGGCATAAACAGTTAATTTATACCTTACTAGTGGCCTCGCAACGTCGGCCATAATATTAATCTGAGACAAAAACAAGCACAGCTGCGGCCATAGTACTAGCTTGAGATGAAAATAGACATGAACCCAAATATGAAGGTGTCGAAGTTACATTCACCATATAACTTGTTGAAAGAACTTACCAAAGAACTCAATATGCTTACCAACTTAAGAGGAGTTCCTGGTGAAAACATAGTCCTGTTCCGAAAAAGATGTTAGGATTCGCTCAGGCCTAGAACTAGATCTTGTGTTGGATCTAATCTAGATGATCGAGTTGACCCTGTTTCCTGTGGAGTCGCTAGGTGAGTCCAAATAATAAATTAAATGAAGAAAAATTCACCAATGTCGTTGCAATCCGAGGATTGATGCTTCCCTGGCAACGACGCCAATTGCTAGCACAAAATTCTGCACTTGATGGAATGTGAATAGCTGTGGATCAGCAAGCGAGAAAATGCCCTAAGTGTCACTGGCAACTCTCCTCTTTGTTTGGGCTGGTGCGTGGCAACCTCAGGGGGGTCCCTAGGTTCTCTTTTCGCTGTTTTAGACCTGCAAATCTGCAATATAAACCAGAAAAACAGCAGCAAGAAAGATACCTTTTGGCTGTGACTAAACAACCAAAAGTTGTAAGTATTTTAATGTTCAATTTGATTGGAAGAAAACCCTGCAACGTTAGCTTTAAATGTGTGGAAAAAAGAGAAAAAGAGGTGCTATTACAAGGCTGAAACACCACAATAATAGGCTAGAACTTCTAATAATGCATAAAACTCAATCACAATACCAACAAATCCGATAGCTTGATACCGGGACACCAAGATTTTATTCCCGCTCTTGCCAAAGGGCTGATCGCACCACAAAACACACATACAAGAATTGGTAGAGTAATGATCCTTATACAAAGACTAGAAGCTAGAGAATAGAAGGAAGAGTGGATGAAAGAGAGTCTGTTGCTGTTGCTGAAGAAATCCACCCTGAATGATGAAGAGGATGCTCCAATATATAGGAGAATGAGGGCGCATATCCCAATAATAGCTTCCCCTCATGCAAGGCGCATAAGAGAGTGGAGTAGAGTGAGATAAGCATGCACTCTTGTGTAATCACTGAGATGAGAGTGATAACTCATGTGAATATCAGTGTTAACTGAAGATAACCAAGGAAAAGGGAGGAAATAAGAGGAAGGATCCATGCACAAGCTAAAGAGGAGATGTGCATGGGTTAAAGGAGGAGTTAAGTGGAAAAGGATAAGTGTGCATGAGAAGAAAAGGGAGGACGTGAATACACGCTTAAGCTAAAATAAGAATTAAGCGGATGTGAATACACACTCATCCTAAAATAAAGAATCGAATGAAGAGGTGTGGCTAAAAAAGGAATTAAGTGAGGACATGTGGGAGTTAAGTGGGAGAGGAGAGACACATGAGGGAAGTATACATATGCCAAAGAGAGATAATATGCCTAAAACTAAGGAGCATTAAATGATAGGTGCATTAAATAAGTTAATGCGCTAGGAAATAGAGATTAGGATAGAGAAGAGGGGATATGCGCTAAGAAATAAGGTCTTAGTGCTAAGAAATAGGAAATATGCGCTAGAAAATAGGGATGGAGAGAAGAAGTAGGGATATGTGCTAAGAAATATGGTCTTAGCACTAGGAAATAGAGAGTTAGGAGGAAAAATAGGGAATTAGTGCTAGGGAATAGGAATGCAAGAGGAAAAATAGGGATAAAGGTGAGGGAAAAAAGAGTTAAGTGTAAGAAAGGGAAAGTTTATTATCTTCAGTCAACTCAAAACACATAAACTTATAATTTTTGACATGTGCCAACTCACACTCAACTAATGCATGTGCTTTAATAACTCAACCACAACGCCTAACAGTCCGGTGCAAAATTGTGAAAACACCAAATATGTCCGGGACCACTAGGAGACCACTGCCAAATACAGTATGTCTAAAAATAAACACTTCTAAAAATAGAAACTCGCATGGCAATGAAAATGGGCTCATTGAGTTCAATTTTTTGTAAGGAACCTGGATGTGTGCTTGGAATTGTCATCTGAACCTTGGATCTTCAACTACTATAAATAGTAAGTTACTCGCATGTCGTTCGGAAAGGCTCACTGGAATAGTGAGCTCACAAGGACTCTGATTATGTAATCAAAACTGCCATGCGGACCTTTGATCTTTGTCTCCTAAAAAGTAGGGAATATGCTAAAAATAGACATCTCTCTCTATCCATGAAGACCTGTGCAAACTTCTATCTTTGAAACAAAGAACACTACTAAACCAATCCCGTACCTATACTCGTATAGGAACCAACCTTGGCTCATACCAAGTTATCCCTGGGAAAAATATATGAATTCCATCCAAATAAGTCATGTTGACTCTTAATCCTCAGGATTTTCAAGTGAGAAAATCTAGGGGTTAACAATGGTGACTCAAGGGGATGGGATCCACCTGCGGAATGTCGAGAACCTGCGAATATTTGTGTCTGAAAACTGTGAATAATGCTTTGTGAGAAAAATAGAGAAACATACCAATAGACCTAAGTTGCAGGAAACGCCCCCCTTGTTTCCGCCCCATAAACGGTACGAAACGCTGGTGCGGGTAGAGTACGGTCGGGAAACGCCGCCGACCGTACCGTACGACGTTTCTCGATTTGGAAACGCCATACGGTACGGTCGACAACATTTCCCGTTCGTACCGTGCCCGTACGACCACGTTTCGACGGATTTCAAAGCGAAATTAGGGAAAAAAAGGGGGCCATGGGGCCCCCAAATTGCCAATTAGATTTAGTAATGTTTTTTTTTACATTCTCCAATGAGAATAAAGATGAATTTTTGTCTTTTTGTTTTAATTTAAAAAAGAAACTTCTAGATGCAAATAGATACCCTAAATCTCCTTCATTTTCTATAAGAAACCACTTGCTTCACTCATTCCTCACACTTTCATTAGCAAGAGGAGCTTCCTACAACAACAAGAAGGAGATTGTGTCTGGTTTTAGTGAGCAGATTTCTTTTCTATTTGGTGAGTAGATTTATTTTATGTTTGTTTAGCAAGTTAGTAGATTTTTTTTGTTCTCTTGGTTTGCAATATACAAATTTCTGTTTTGTTTGGTGAACAGATTTTCTTCTTTTCGTGCAGCATTCATGGTTTCTCAAAGTGCTGTTTCATCTACCCCTAGAGCTACTGAAGTAAGCAGGCAACAAGAATACTATCCTCTTTGGAGGCATGTTACCAAGGTCAAGGCTATGGGTGCTGGTGGAGGTTCATGGGAATGGAAGTGCAATTTATGCATTAAGGATAAGACCTTCAAGGGCTCTTACACAAGAGTCAAGGCTCACATTTTGCATGAAGGGAAGGGTATTGAAGGTTGTCCATATACTCTTGATCTGCAGGTGAGGGATAGATTCCATAAAGAGCATGATGATGCT
>ML812416.1:55379-91136 GCA_009831015.1 Picea engelmannii
TATCCTTGGGGATTGATGCGCTACTCTTTGTTTGGCTATCTAGCCTAGGGTTTGCTTCCGGAGGAATTCTCAGTCAAGGTTAAGGTGCTCGGAGGGAGGCTTCGGCCTATGGTTGGGTGACGAAGGTATCGCCAATGGTAAAACGAGCACACCATCTTCTATATTCTAACACAGACAAAGTTGGCAAAAGATACAGTTCTGCAGAAGAAGTCTAGAATTACCAGACAAGGGTAGCATGACCTTTGGCAGATTGGGTTTAAAGGACAACTTCTAGGAAAAGCAAAATGGTACTCCAGGGCGAAGGTAGAGGAAAAATTTCTTCACCTCATTTAGTAAAGATTTTGGGGAGTAAAAGCCTCCCTAAATGGGGAGGTATGATCCAGATTAGATCATCATACAATTTGTCATCTATCTTGGTACTTTCTAGGTGGAAAAATTGGAGGAATTGGCTTGCAAGGCTATTTTAATGGCAGGTCCCAGTTTGGAGCCATTTGAGGCATTAAACGACATTTTTTTGGAGTTACAACATCCAAAATTTGCGCCCACACCCTCTACGGTGATCCACTCATCGAGACCTTTCCAACGATGCAAAAATCATCTCAATTGGAGTCTTATGTGAAAGTTATGCCTCCCACAAGTCGACCTACCTTGTTGACCACCATGGTACGAGTGGATGCCATGTCAGCCTCCATAACTTACACGTGGGGCTAGCTACGTGTGGGCTTTCAAGAAGATTCTAGAAGGTTCAAACCTTATCCCCGATTGAAGGTTGAGGAAGTCAAAACCCTAACCCCAGACGACTATCGGGCGATGTTAAATACTGGGCTGCTTGGAGGAGAAGGGGTTCCATTCTTTTGTATTGTACTTGTTTCGTAGTTGAGCAGAGCATCCAAGGAGTGGGATTTGAGAGCATAACAAAGGTAGGAAGAAGAGTCTATAATAGCCAATCAGGCCACAGAGTTATAGGCAACTCCATAGTGAGTGCCCCCCTTTATTTGTACTTGTATTTCATTACTGAAGAAAAGAGAGCATAACATAGGCCTTACTTTCTAGCTGGGTTTTCTCTTGTATTGGGTTTCCCAGGATACATCTTGTGTTCATTTGTGTGGATGGTGTTTCTTTTTCCTAGTCTTTCATTTTTGCATTTCAATTATGTCTTTAATTTGAGCAATTAAGCTAGTGATTATAAATCTGAGATCTAAGGAAAATAAACTAGCATAATAAAAGATTTCAGTATAATACAAGATTTGTTGTGACAAACTATTCCAGTGGAATATCCATAGTAGTTTACAGATTATTCCTCTATATATATGGGAGGTAAGGGAGGCCAACAATACAATGTGGGCCCAAGCCCTTACAAACAACCTACATTGAACACCTGTTGGCCAACAACACAAGTAAAGCATTCCACTTCAAGGTACACATGTCATGTTCCAAGGTGATGTCATACACAGTAAGGGCTCCAAGATGATGTAGCTACACAAGGTGTGTCCACACCCCTCTATCACAAGCCCACACAGACTTTATTTCTCCTCTTAAGCCATGTACTCCTCTCGGTCCACTTCCCTTGCATGAGCATTGTTGCAACCCAGGCATCCTTGAGCCAACTCCAAGTCTCAATCCAGGAATCCAAGCTACCCCATGCTATTTAGGGCCTAATGTCCTCCAAGGTGCACAACGCTTCTCCTCCTAAGTAAGTCATTCTCCAAGAAAGTGAACCTCTCCATGTGGCCACAATGAAGGAGTCCACTAAGCTGTCAAGAGAATTCCAATGCCCTGGGGAAGATTGCCAAGCAAGCACCCAATTGAGGTCTAACAACCACTGAGCAAGCTATCTTCAATGTGCAAATCCATCACGGACCATCTCTCATGTACCAATCCATCTCAGACCATCTAGGGGATGAACATACACCATGTACCCCAAATCTCATGAAGCACCCCCAAACGTGGTGTAATCGCTTTCAGAGTAACGTGGTGTAATCACTTTCAGAGTAACTCGAAAGCTAACAATATCTACCACCAAGATTTGAATGCGACACTGTCTTCTAACTGTTCTTGGTAGGTTAGTAGGATTTCAATCTGAGCTTCCTGACTATCCTATATAGGACTGGATCTACTTCACATAAAAGTCTCAATGTTTCATTAACATAGACTTCCATCTATGCAGATGGGATTGGTTGTAACAGAATCTGATTAATAGAAATCACTTTTAGTAAATAGTACTGTTGTTTGAATATTCCTGGAAAGTTATTAATATTTTGGAGTTTTTCAGGACATCTGCTTGCTTCAGCAGGAATGGATCATATAGCCTACATTTGGAATGTTTGGAATGGAGTGGGCCAGCAGAAGGCTCGTCTGATAAACTATCATAATGCAGCCATAAAAGATATTCAGTGGTCAAAGCAAGGACTTCATCTTCTCAGCTGTGGATATGACAAAACTTCTCGATTGACAGATGTGGAGACTGGTAGTCAAATACAAGTGTTTTCTGACGACCAAATTGTGAGTGTTTTAAAGTTTCATCCACATGGGAATGACTTATTTTTGTCTGGTGGATCAAAGGGTGCTTTAAAGCTTTGGGACATTAGAGCCAACAAGGTGGTCCATGAATACTTGAGAGGTCTTGGCCCAATCTTGGATATAGACTTCAGCTATGATGGGAAGCATTTTGCATCTTCTTGCGATATTTCCCAGACAAATTCCAGTGAGAAGTCTATTGTTGTTTGGGATTTTTGGACTCAAGTTCCTTTATCAAATCAAGTACGTAGTGAAAACTTTGTTTTCCCTTCCTGCACCTTCAGTTTATACCCTTTCAAACAGCTTACAATGTTTGTGTAGTTGTAGTTATAGTTTTTTTTTGTTAGTCATGTGAAAAATGATGGATTGCTGTATTGAATATCACGAGTCTATATTTTTGAATCAATTTCAAAACTGTAGATTAAGATGGACATTCTGTATGCAAAGGAGCTTAACTTGCAACCAGTGTCCTGAAATATTATGTGTGCTTTATTAGGTCTATGTGGAAGCATATACTTGCCCATGCATACGCTATCATCCAGTTGAAGCTAATTTTGTTGCCCAATCAAATGGCAACTACATTGCAATATTCTCATCTAATCCACCATTTAAATTAAACAAATACAAGCGATTCGAAAAGCATGAAGTTTCAGGGTTTCCAATTCGGTGCAACTTCAGTCAAGATGGTGAGTTGCTGGTCACGGGTTCTGCTGATGGGTATATTTACTTCTATAGTTATAGATCATCAAAAGTCTTACGGCAGATACAAGCACATGGACATGCATGTACAGATGTTGTTTACCATCCACTAATACCTTCAGTGGTGGCATCCTGCAGCTGGGATGGTGCTGTATCGATATTTGAGTAAGGTCTGAGAATATTTGGTTTCTTGTATATATATTTGAGCATTTGCAATTTATGTTGCAAGAATATTGGCAATAAACGAACATTGTAAGCATTTGAAATTTATGTTGCAAGAAGATTGCCCAATAAACAAGCATAGTAAAATCAGTATAATGATCTTGGTTGATTAGAATTGACAATAATATGGAGCTTGCCAGTTCCTATAAGTGGCTGTTAGGAGTCACTTTTCACAATCGTTGTGCCATATCTAATGCCATTATGCATGAGTGAATTGGTTGAAGTGGTAACCTATTAAATGAATTTCATTTCATTGTTAGCACTTGATTTCATATCTTGAACATAATATTATGTTATAATGATGATTTTGATTAAAATGAATTTGGTACAAAGTGAATTCAGTACAAATGTAATTAAATCTTTATTCGACATTCATATTTTTATCATGATTGAGGAGTCTACAATATAAAAACTTAACAGAGAATGGATATATATTTATTGGATAAGAAAGTTTTACAAGGACAGGTACATAATATTGTCTTTCGTATTCTCTCGCTCTTGAGGAAAGCTAATTCCATATCATTATCAAGCAATTTTTGGTGTTTACATTTTATGTTATCTTTGGTCAATAAAGTTTGATAAAGATAAATTTCTTTGTGTTCTAGATTTCGGCAGGCTTTCCTAACATTTGAGATGGCCATTCTAAATTGACAGATGGTTTGAAATTGATTAAAATGACATAGAATTTAAGAAAGCTATGCAAAGTTTTCTACACTCGAGTATGCCCAGAAAATCCCTCACGTGACCTTTATATTTCATTTATCCCTTAAATCTAATAAAGAAGTGATAATCTCCAGAGGTTTCATAATTCTAGGATAGTCGATTATAGATTTGGTCAAACGATGGATTGGGCTTCTGAACAAATTTGACGGAAAAGAACTTTTAAGAGTATTTTTTTAGCAAAAACTTGGGTATTATTATTACACGGGAGTTTTTTTTTTTGAGAAATAAAAAAAAAGACTGCATTTTTTTAATATGATTTTTTTAGAAATACGTTCCAAAGAACTGCAGTGCATAATGTGCATTTACTTCAATTTAGATGGCAGGTCATGAAAGGAATTGAAAATTCATAATTATTCTTTTATAAGAGGTTCAAGAGGATTTTCGCTAGAGGCACTGACTTAAAAGGATTGCGGATCTAAGGTTTGTCACATTTTTTGGGGGTCACTTTGTTGATTTTATGGTAAGCTGATGCATTTTATTTTTCTTTTTTATTTAGCATAAACTAAACCATAACTTCTGCAGCAAACCAGGCTCACATGAAGAATAACCATGCACAAGAACACAAGAAGTATCATGGGAAACCCTTCTTAACAAGGGAAGAAAACCCAGCCAATCTTTTGCTATATTCTCAAGAGAAAGACCTCCCACACCATCACCAAACCTAACACACAAGAGGGTGCTGTAATTCTCATAATTTCAGATCACAACTTCTGAAATCATGAGATGACACAATTATAAGTGTGTTTCCTCAATGAGGATTCACCTTTATTTATATAAGACTTGTCACATCAATTGATGTGTCTATTGGCAAAATAGGGCCGACCTCAATAACTCAAAATATAATTAATAATTACCATATTAATTATCTTTTACATTAAGGTGGGGCCAACCTGTACCCTTTACATAACAAATAGGGTTACATGTAAGTCTGACTCTTGAACAATATATTAAGAGATCTCATACACCCACTAGTGCTCAACCACTAGGGGCACATCCATCTGTGCTCAACCACATGGATGTCTCTCTAACTCACTGTGTCTCACAGGAGAACCACACTCACTAGTGCTCAACCACTAGGATCACGTTCACCTGTGCTCATCCACATGCACGTCCAACTCAACAAATCTTCTTTCTCACTGCGTTACACAAGAGGGTCATCTGGAGTTCATCATCTCAACTCTCTGCGCAAAGGAGGCCAACAAAACGTTCTAGTTCTGTTTCAGATAGGAATCACACACCCAACTCAGGGGCTCTCTCTCAGGTCTGTGTTCTGGAGGATGTCCCACGCAACTGTAATCATCAACATTCCCTCTCAGCTAGGGAGGCATTCTCCACTAGGCCAAGTCTCTCATGGAAGTACTCGAACTTCGTCCTGGCTGTAATCATTAACACTCCCTCTCAGCTAGGGAGGTAATCTTCATCAAGCTAGTTTCTCACATAAGTACTCGAACTTCGTATTGGCAAGTGGTTTGGTGAAGATATCATCAATCTGCTCATGTGTAGGAAGGTATTGCATGTGTACTGCTTTCCTCTGCAACATGTCTCTGATATAATGATATTTTATCTCAATGTGTTTCGATCTATCATGAAACACATGGTTCTTAGAGAGCTTCACACAACTTTGGTTATCACAAGTAATAATAGGATCCATCTCATGATCAAATAAATCTGTCAGAAGCCACACTGCTTTGCAGACTGCCACACTCAATGCTATATACTTTGCTTCTGCGGTACTCAAGGCCACAGAGCTTTGTTTCCTGCTGCACCAGGAAACCGTGGCCAATCTCCAAGGTAAAACAATAACCAGATGTGCTCTTCCGGTCCACTGTACTCTTTGCTCAATCTGTATCGGCATGTCCCTGCAAATTCAAGTTCACACTGGAGGCATATCTCAGGCCATATCCAACTGTGCCTCGTATAGATCTCAATACATGCTTTACTGTTATCCAGTGAGTCTGTCTCGACTGACTCATGGATTGACTAAGCACATTCGCTGCATAGTATATATCAGGTATGGTGTTAACCAGATACATCAATGATCCAATCAGTTGTCGGTACACATGTGGGTCAATCTCGTCTTATCATAGTTCACTCCCTCCGCTTGTGAGAATCCTCTGACTACAAGTCTCATTTTGTATTTCTCGACACTTCCATCAACTGCATGTCTTTCTGCCTCTTGTAGAGTTTGTCAAGCCCAGACAGACCTTTTATGGCCTACTGCAAAGTCCTTGGGAATATCAACTGGAACAACTGTATCAATGGCTATCTCCCTCTGGACTGTTGAAGAGGAAGAAGGTATTGTCTCTCTTTCTCAATTAGTTTGACTCCTTCTGAGTCAAGTGACTCCCTCTGAAGTCTGAAGGATAAACATCTTCCTTTGCTGTTAACCTGCCTGGAACAAGAAATCAAACGAAAGGAAACAAGACAAGAATATCTCCTAGAGGAGATTCACGAGTACATCTCTAGAATCAAAACATTTTAAGGATTGTGGTCATAACTACAATACCTACTTGTAATGTAGTAACCTTAGAAATGCAGGTTAGAGGCATGCTAATTTAAAACAATCAAACCTGGAGTCTTCACTTCCAGTGTGTTGTTCCTTTGAATGCACCGAGATCCCTCTGGATCCATGATTGCACCAAGGGTTCCTTCCTCCTGCAAGTACCCTTATGACAATGATGCAAATAATATATACAAGTGCATACCTGAGAGTGTACACCAATGGGAATTCTGCTTGTTTGTCAATGTCATGATGAACAGTGATATTCCTTGTCTTTCTCTTGAGGTGACTAATGTTGCTTTATTTGCACATTACTAACTCTCACATCATCTGTCTTCAAACTTTCATTATTTTGATAGTACTTTATGTTTGATAATTTTGCAAATGTGTCATCTATCACATCATCTTCATAGCTCACCAAAAATGATCACCTGGCCTCGTATCTTCACCTCTTTGGATCATACCCATTTGCAAATTTAGTTGGAAAGCATTGTCACGAGTGTGCTCAAGGATTTTGCTATTGAATCACTCATCCATTCAAGGAAGCTCTTTGACATAATCAATTGTACTTGTAGTGACATTAGTTAAGAAGGCAATTGGGTAAGTTAAGTGATGATGAACCCAGTGCTGGTCCAAACATAATATAAGCTCAAGCACACGACTTGCTGTTTCCACAGGGAGGAGCATATTTCCATCTCCACGTAGCACCTTTAATATCATGTCAAAAGATTCTTGATCTCTTTGTTACCGTGAAGGTTCTCAAAACTGCAAATGAGGGGATTCCATGCACCGTTCTGTAGAGACGAAAACCTAACAACAATTTACTGAATAAGAGCATTTAAGTTTACAGGTCTTGTAGCTGCAAACATCTCAGCAGGAAATCGGTTTGCTGCTGAGCTCATCAGTGAGGCTAGAGACATGCTTTTAGGGACACGTGGCAAAGAAACATCGCATGTATACTCAGTCGTCAAAAGTTCATCAATAAGCTCATCCACATGACTCAACGCAAAACTTGTAATCTTCATTCTTGATAAACTCGACAACAATCTCCTTCTCTGGTTGAATTTGAAGCATCTTCATCATAAGGCACATAAATGGAGTAGCTTTTCTGTTCCCTCCATAAGTGCCTCCAAAGTGGTCAAGCTCCATGGCTTTGTCTACCAATGTTTTTGCTGTCAATCCAAAACATTGTTCCTTACAATATGAATTCTAGTAGATTTTCGATCGTAGGATCTTCTCCACCAAATTCTGAGGATTTGTTCCATGCACACTCTTGGCTGCTGGATCTGTTCTGTTTTCCATCCGTGTATTATCTAGCTGTCCAACACCTTGCCAATTTCACAAAGCTTTCTTTATAGACGCTCAGATTATTGTTGCGTCTGCCTGTGGTTCAGGGACTTCTTAGGTCGTCGAAATCTTCGGGCCCTTCATCGTTCTCCTAACTGTACTGTTGTCACAAGTCTTATTGCGATAACCACGAGGGTTGTCGTTCGAGGAACTTCTTTCTCCCGGCCTTTGAATCCAACAGTGTGCTTTGTATTGGCGGCATTTGCAAACCCTTGGGATCTGTACTCCTATTCAATCTCTCCAGTACATGCTTCAAATTAGTGTAGCAAAATGTATCGTCTCCAAAATTAGATACATCCTTATCAAAAACTCAGAAATTCTCCTTAAAAAAAAAGGCACTCAAACTCTGTGGTTTTGGGGCTTCTTCTAGCTGCGACAGCCCTGGAGGGGCCTTTCTTTGCTGCGACTGCTTTACCAGACCCGCGGCTAAGGCTGGGCTTGCTCCCCAAGCCTGGGACCACTGTTAAACCTCACCACAGGGGACAACCTTCTCTTTATGCTAGTGGCAGGGTTATGATAGCCCTAGAACTCTCACGACCTCTCTTCAAACGGTGCAACGATCATCTTCAGGACCTGCTCTGATACCATGTTGATTTTATGGTAAGCTGATGCATTTTAATTTTCTTTCTTATTTAGCATAAACCGAACCATAACTTCTGCAGCAAACCAAGATCACATGAATAATAACCATGCACAAGAACACAAGAAGTATCTTGGGAAACCCTTCTCAACAAGGGAAGAAAACCCAACCAATCCTTTGCTATATTCTCAAGAGAAAGACCTCCCACACCATTACCAAACCTAGCACACAAGAGAGTGCTGCAATTCTCATAATTTCATATCACAACTTTTGAAATCATGAGATGACACAATGATAAGTGTGTTTCCTCAATGTGGATTCACCTTTATTTATATAAGACTTGTCACATCAAATGATGTGTCTATTGGCACAATAGGGCCGACCTCAATAACTCAAAATATAATTAATAATTACCATATTAATTATTTTTACATTAATTATCTTTTATATTAATTATCTTTTACATTAATTATCTTTTACATTAAGGTGGAGCCAACCTGTACCGTTTACATAACAAATAGGGTTACAGGTAAGTATGACTCTTGAACAATATAGCAAGGGATCTCATACACCCACCAGTGCTCAGCCACTAGGGGTACATCCATCTGTGCTCAACCACAAGGATGTCTCTCTATCTCGCTGTGTCTCACAGGAGAACCACACTCACTAGTGCTCAACCACTAGGATCACGTTCACCTGTGCTCATCCACATGCACGTCCAACTCAATTGATCTTCTTTCTCACTGCGTTACACAGGAGGGTCATCTGGAGTTCATCATCTCAACTCTCTGCTCAGAGGAGGCTAATACATTGTTTCATCTTTGTCTCAGAACGATGCACCCAGCTCATGGGCTTTTCCACACGTTCACCTGTGCTTAGCCACAAACACGTCCAACTCAACAGATCTTCTTTCTCACTGCGTTACATAAGAGAATCATTTGGAGTATCATCTCGACTCTCTGCACAGAGGAGGCCAACACAACGTTTTAGTTCTGTCTCAGATAGGAACCACACACCCAACTCAGGGGCTCTCTCTTAGGTCTATGTTCTAGAGGATGTCTCACGCAAATGTAATCATCAACACACTTCTCATATTTGATTTGGAGTATTGCATGGCAACAAATTTTTTGGGGTTATTTAGTTGAGTTGTGAGGTTATTGTCTAGTGCCATTTTCCCTGAGGGCTATGGAACCATAGTTTTTGGATCAACTTGTATTATAGGGTTTCAAACCCTTCTTGGTCATTTCAAAGGGTTTTCTTGAGGTCTTCACATAGACATGATTTTGCTGGACCAGATGGACTATTTCTTTGACACAAATATGGTAGTGTACTTTGTAGATAAGGCTGTACAAGATTCAAAAGATTATATTTTTGGTGTTCGCTCCACCTTATTTGGATACATCTTTGTATTTTAGGAGTTGGTACCTTTCTATTGGACACAACGGTTGGTGATGCAAGGCCTACTCTTTAGTGTTTGGCTATGATTCAAAGTGACTCTAACAAGCCTATGGTTGTTTGTTTGTAAAGGGAGACCCCTCTAAGCTCATTTAAAGTAGTTTCCACTCATAGGTTTGCAAGATCCATCCCACTATTTTATTGATGACTCTATGGATGATTCTTAGCTTCTTTTAGTGGATCAACTTGTTTATGTGGATCCTTGTCTTCCACACTATGATATTTGTTTTCGTTGGACACACTATATGTAGGACCAATTCGTGTTTCACATGAATCTTGTCTTTCTCCACTGTGATATTGATTTCTCTTGAATGTACTTTTACTGAGAACTTTAGTCTCATCAACATATTGAGCTCCTTGGTTCTCATTCAGTTGACCATCCTACTTTAGTCTTTCCTTCTTTCAAACTTTAGCTAGAAGCTACTTTTATCTGGTTGTGGAATTGTGTTGGTATTGGTATTGGTATTATAACATTTTGAGGAGATATTATCATTAGATGGTCGATGCTCAACAGTAAGGGGGGAAGGTGTGGTTTAATGCTTCTCTTCCTGGCCTTCTGTCCATATTTAGGGAGGATGTTGTGCATAGGGCCAACCCTACGTTAAGATGGGTATTCATCAACACTCGAACATCTTTATTTCGACTATGGTTGACCATGCTTTTGAGTTGGATATCCACACGCTAACTCTCACTTGTATTTTAGTCATTGTCACTCGTTATATTTGAGTTGGGTATTCTTAAACCCACTATTTTCTTTATTTTGGTCACGACCACTCTTGTGAGTAGTTGGGTATTTATAAATTCATTGTCATATTATATTTGAGATTCCTTCTGAGTTGCACTCTCTTAAGTGCATCTATGTTAGGTAGTTACACACCCATACCCATATTGTATTTGAGTTCTCTCAATTGTGTTTAAGCCCTTGGATTATATTTTAGCTTTCTTCTCACACATGCTTTCTTGGGGGTATTGTTGATCGCTTTTTCCTCTAGGGGAAAAAGATCAACTTCAACGGTAATCATTGGGAGATTCAAGGAGCACCTTCCTTAATTTTTAGAGAAGTGGTACTCCTCTCGTTAGATGACAAATTCTCTTCTTTCCTAAGCTTGTTGAATATAGTGGGAGAGCGCTATGAAGCAAAAACTCCACATGACCTTTAACTTCAAGAAATTAAAACAAAGACGTTTACATGATCAAATATTCTTTCAAGCAAAATGCTACTCGAGAAAGGACCAGGTAGTGCCAAACTCATAAGGTAAAATAAATAAATGATAATGATTACCAAATTTTATTGCTTAGTGAAAAATAACCATACCTCCACAGTGTAAAGCAAGTAGAAGATGCAATCAAGATTATATTTGAAGAAGGAAAGGTACAAAGATAACATCGTCTACCAAAGAAACTTTGAAGGATTTTTGGCTTTTATACCATATGAGACATGAAAGAATACATGCTAAATATTTCTACTTCACCAGAGGCAAAGACTAGAATCATAAACGCTATGTGTTCCTCGGTAGCTTCTTCAAACAAAAACAACATGATCCCAATAGTGAATCATTAAAAGTAATAAATAATGTTTGCTACGAGGCATTGCAAAATTTTAGTGACCTAAATAATCAAAGAAACTTAGAAGCATTTGCATTCGAAGGCAAGGATGGGTCTCTAGCAGATGAAATATAAAGAAAGCTAGAGGAAAACAAAGGAGAATAGTTAGAACTCAATCTTCATGTTATGAACCTATGAAAATTGGATGAGATTTAGATTGTGACATGAAAAAAATAGGGAAAATATTGATAGTCTGTACTTACAAAATTATGGAGGTAGGTATCTAGGATCTAAACCCTTCTACTGAAGCAGGTTGCTTAAATAATATCTCCCAATTTTCCAAAAGTGCCATTGAAAACTTAATTGCCTTAACTACTTGGTATTCACTCAGCCTTAGACATTGCCATGATAACATGATTTACCCACTCCTTGATGTAATCATGAAGAGGGCCCACAATAATTTCTTCCTTTACTCTTAATGAACACATTTCATCTTCACTACCACCTAGGACGACACATTGTTCCTTAGCAATAAAAGTGTGCTCTACATTGTTGATGACAGTCATTGAGCCATTTTTGTATTTCAAGTTTTGGAAACCTTGTGAGATTGTCAAATTTTGTACCTAAAGCAATCTTGGTTGCATTGAATTTTTCCTCTAATTCTTCTTTGGTGAATATATTATCATCCTACATGAGGGAAGAACCCTCTATTCCCTTTATGGAATTGACTCCTTTAAATAATACTTGGATTCTCCTTTGCTCTGACACATCACGTGTTGTAATCAATAGTTGTAATACATCAATCCTTTTATCCCATCCACCTCTGATTTGCTTCAACATATTGTTTGATGGAAGGTTCTCCTTCTATCTCTTATGGTCATTTATGCTATTGAGTTTTTTGACAAATGCATCTACAAATATTTCATTAAAACCAATTTCCTCTTGGAGTTCAATTTGGAAGGATTCCTCTTCAAAAAGAATCCTTCCAACTAAGCATAGAAGCTATGTTTGTTATTTCCATAATTTGAAAAGACCATCCTATCCTCAACATTGTTAGCCATAGTTTTCCAAACTCCACATCGTAATTTTTGGGGTCGTTCCTTTTGTTGAGAAATTTAGCTTGAGCAAGAACTTCTTGTACAAGTGACAATGTTTTTAATTTCCCTTCTAACGTTGATGGCGAGTTCAAATCACTATGTCATTTATCTTTCAACCTGGGGTCGATTAAGCTTGCGAGGCACTGTGTGCAATATACACAGAGTGAGGTTTTGTATTGGCTAATCAGACATTATATACTCTATTAACTAGTTCTACTTTTGCTTCAGGAAATGGAAATCAAATAATTCTATATTAACCCAAACCCAAACCGAAATTGAAAGCATTCACTCATCATAAAATAACTCTATTACTCTTGATTCCATGCTTAGCTAACATGCACCCGTGATGTTGAAGTCATTAAGGACTCTTCCTATGCTACCAACATTTAGCTCTGTTTCACTAAATTTGCACTCAAGAGTAAAACTGATTCTGCAATTAAATATCCTATCTTTGCGGTAAAAAAATTCTACATGAAATAATGACCAAACAAGCAATTAACATAAAAAAATGAACTCAAACCAAGTTCAAACTACCACACTCACTCAGACATATGTATTAGAGGGGATACACAACACCTCACCTTGGAGTGGGCCCCGTCCAAGGGTTTGGTCTGTGTGCCCGACTATGGAATCAACCCACACACACTATGGAGCGATCATGCACAGGAAAAACAACATCGATTATATATATATTACTGATGGACAATTATTACAATGTCAACAACAACTCTTGCCCTCTCCCTCGGAAATACGAATGCCTTGTTTATATATTAAAAGACAATATCTTTTGCATTTAGAAATAGAAATGACAACATTCCTATATTCCTGGGCAGTTTTGTTGTTGGTTACAAACTGAAACTTGGAGTGCTGCAATCTAAAACCAAATCCATACACAATTTAACAATTTGCTTATCAAAATTCTGAGTCATGTGGACATCGTGACTCTGTTTGCATAGTGGCAAATCAAACTGATAAATTAATTGTAGAACTTTATTCTGGAGCGTGTTCATTGCTCCTTCTGGACAAGAATGGGCACAATATGGTAATTGGTTATAACATCCCGGACTTGCATGCATAGATGCACCCAATAGAAGTAATGCTATGCTTCTCATGGCATCGAATCAATGGATTCCTTTGCCATAATTGCTCAAAACTTTCTCCACTTGGCAAAGATGAATTTTCCTCATGAGCTATGCCCACACGAGTTTATAACTCTCATGTATGTGGGAAATCGGAATTATACATGTGGGCATGTTGAATCCGCCCTTCAATAATTAAAATCCCGATTCCACCTTTTAAAATATTCCCACATGGTTCTACTATTGAATTCATGGCATATTTCTTTAACTGGTTGCTTTAACTATCTAATTGCTGAGTGCTATCTGTTGGGTCTTCAAATTCATGGCATCTTTAATTATAATCTTTTAATGTGATACCAATATCTCTCCACAACTTATGTATGTTGATGTGGATATGTAATGCCCATAATAGTCACACTCATACCCAAGATGACTGGAATACCATCAGGCTTGTATGCTTGGAATGGGAACTTGATGGCTGGAATATTCAGTAGGATGTGTTCTATGGTGATATCACCTGTTTTGTAGCAACTACTTGAACTCATGAGACCCTGCAACTATAGCAAGTAACAAAAGTGACTTAAATAGATGTGCAACAACCATGATTCAAGGATCCATAGCATGTGAACCTTCAAAACAAAATACACTACTTCCCCTAATGTTAATAAAAAATCCAATGAAATACTAAGAAATGCAATGGAAAACACCTTGAGCTTGGATCTCGCATATGAACATTGTTACAGTGCAAGTTGTAGGTTGGGAAAAGCCCGACCCAAGTACAAAGCAAGTGCTACAACTTGGGAATCCTACACCCAATGTCACCTTGATGTAGGTCCCACACTTCAAGGGTGACTAGGTCACTCTTGGGAGGCGATCCTGGTGACCCTAGGGGGATTGAGACAAAGATGGAGAGAAATGGAAATGAAGCCCCTAGAGGTCAAGTCTAAGTGGAATGAAAAGTGGGAAGAGATGCCTTGAAAGTCAAATGATTGTTTCCCCATAGGTATAATACTTTTGCGGATGATTGTACTCGCCCGAGACACAAGGAAATCCAACTTGCAACGATATATGTTAGTATGGATCAACAAGTTAAGCTTGCTGTCCCTAATTTGCAGCAGTAGATGACAGTTTATATCAGCAAATAAAACATCTAAAAAACATACAAAGATCTAAACTAGTTAAGTAAATAAACTTCAGGATTAACAATGAATATAGGCTGAAAAATGGTACTTAAGAAGCAAGAGAAAATGGCTGTTGTAAGCATGTATTTTCTGCAGAAAATTGCAGCCTTATGGCTGTAGCATTCAATGGCATGCAGTAGCAAAATTAACCATGGAAAAGTGCCAAGAACTAGCCCAAAAGGTGTGCCCTAGTTAGTAGAGTAAGTGAGTAAAATTTAGGAGCTAGTCTAGGGTTAATTCAAGAGTTATGGCTAGTAGTTTATGTAGGTTAGATCAGCCCTAATGGCTGTAGGTTAGGGTTTGTAACAAGAAGAAAAATAATGGGAGAGAGGGGATGCTCTAGTAGGGGAAGACTCCCYTCAATGAGACAAACCAACTTCAAGCAAGAAACCTTTCAAAAGATAAAAAWTCACGTTTCCCAAGGCAATGATTTTATATCTCCAATGCAAAAGTATATGACTAGTTCCTTTACTATTGGGTTAATGGAGTCAAATAAACAAAGAGCTAGAGAAGCTACCTCCTTGGGGGTGTAAGCCCTTTTACTTCCCAAGGCAAGTTTCTCTAGCTAGGGTTTAAGTTAAGAGGGTGTATGCCCTTATACTTCTCTTAGAAAACCCTTGTATAATCAATGAGATGAAGCATAAAATGATGAAGACTATGGTGGGGGTGTATGCCCTTATACTTCCCACCTAGCTCTTAACATAACAATACTTGACTTGAAAAAATGATAGCATAATTGTAAAAAAAACATACCAAGATCAAGAGAAATGCCAAGATAATCCACCATAAGAGCTAGAAAACATCATCCAAGGCTAACGCTAGACTTCCACCAACCATTCATCAATAGATAGCCATAAACAATAGCTAAAAGAGACAATCTTTCCAAAGATAACGAAAATTTCAGATCAAGTCCTCTCACAATGAGGGAGAGTTATGTTAAAATGAGATCTTATGATCTGTTATTTATACAAATGTCACCAAGGTGACTTGTCCACAAATTAAGGGGTAAAACACAAGATTATGGGTCAACAACCCTAATCTTTCCCCCTTTTACAAAAAAATTCATTTAAAATTCACTTTCGCACATAAGAAAACGCTAATTTTAGAAGGACGTCTCCCCTTTAGGGGACGTTTTGCCACTTTGAGGAAGTCATTGGTGTTGGAGAAGCATGGGTAGGCCTCGAAAGGCCACATGTCAAGCATCTAAGCACTCACATCATGGTGAAGACCCTCTTCTCCTCAAAACGTCCATGTGTCAAATGAGTGGCACCTCACCACCATGCCCTAGCCCCTCAAGCATGACGTCAAGCTAAAAAATGGGACGTTTTTCCCCTCCTGTGAAAATAGTTTGGCAAGAGAGGGTTGGGCTATGTCGTCCAAGTCATCATCAAGGCCTTCCAAGTCTGATCTCTCTCATCCGGCATGCAGCCCCCTGACATCCAACCTGTGGGCTTATAGCCCCATGGAAGCCCAAGCTAGGCTTGTTCTCCCAAAACTGTCCACCAACTAGGTCCCGCAAAGACAAAATAACATGCCCTCCAAGGATATCAAGTCATAACATCATGATAAGTGAATCCAATCAATAAATAATCTATCTAAGCATGTGCATCAAAGATCACTATATCAAACAATTAATTGCTCAAAGACACTATGCAACTTGTCAAGATTGAATATGGGAGGGTTGACGAGGTGCCCTATTGGGTAGATCTTGCCCTAAGTCAAGGAGAGTTTCTAAGAGATCTCTCTCTAAGCCATGTAAAGTGGATGAAGTGGTTGGGGTCAATACTCAATGGGAATAGGGCTCATGACATACAAGGGGTCGTAATGTCTCATTCATGTGTGCCTTTGTAGAGGGTGTGTGGTACCTTCGTCCACAATGCACTTTTTCCAAGCCCATCAATTGCCTTTTATCTTTCTTTCTTTGTATTTTCTTTCAATATAGAATAAGGAGAGATTGAAGGTCACTGCCCTGGTGTGGTGGCTAGATGATGGCAATGTCACCCACAAACACCTAGTGGAAATGAGAAGGCTAGCTCGTGATGAGACCCCTTTCTCTCAGCCATGCAACTCAGAGCCATTACCCTAGTTTGGTGACCAGATGATGGTAATGTCATACCACTAGATATTCATGGATGTGATAGGTCGGCTCGTGATGAGACCTCCTATCCTTCATCTAACCTTTTAAGCAATCTTTGTTATATTGTGGGTCCCCTTTACTCAAAGATAAGCGTTTCATTGCTTTCTTGGGTGATCCCTAGGCGAAGCATCTTGAATGCTTACACAAGGCTTTTATCTTTTACCCAACATCAACCCCTCTGGGCCTTTAGCCCATTCTTCCTGATGATGTAAGGGCCAAGCCAAGATTTTTTGTCTTCTTGGTCATATCTGGGCTTGCCCTCTCTTTTTTCCCACATGAGCACATGACTTCCTTCATTGAAATTGATGCAAGGTGTATTCTTATCACGTGTAGGATCTGTGTGGACTGTATCTTTGACAATTTCTTCATGTTTCTCATCTTCCTTTTGTATAATATGGATAGATCTCGACTCCTTCCCATGGTACTTTGCAATATTCTTTTTATCTATCCATGGGAGAAACATCTCTACTAAATCTTCCTGCATGAAGGGTAACTCAGATGGATCATACTCAATAACTTGTGGATGCATATGATGGTAGTGTTCATTGACATAGTTGGGGCTGCTCAAATCCATCACATGTGTATCTTTCTTTTCCCTGTTATGTAAGATTTCATACATGCCATCGCCCATCGGAATATATGCATGTGTAAGGTTCATGCTAAGGAAACCTCCAAGGGCCGAGGACCAGGGCCGAGACATGAGCATCCCCTAGGCATTAGGGACATCGATCACCAATATGTCCATGGGGACGCTGATATGTGGAAAATCTATAAAAAATACCTCAACGTATTCACATACTCCCAAGACCTCAACTCTTCTTGAATCAATACCACAAACATTGCCATAAGGTCTGGTTGTCTTCAAACCAAGCTGTTTCATTACCTTCAAAGATATGACATTTGTCGAGGCCCCTGAATCAAGCATGCAGTTGTTCAAGCGGATGCCATTCATGCCTAATGAAAGATAGAAAGGAGGGTTCTTGTCTCTTGGCCAATCGAGATACGTAGTATTTAAAATGATGGGAGGATCTTCCTTCTTGGTTGGCACCTGTAATATCCTCAAAATTTCCCTTTTTACAGAAGGGATCTTACACATCTTTGTCACTGGGACCGTCATATTTAGTTTTCCAAACATGTTTGCAACATCTATATTTAACTGAATGTCATCTGTAGGAGTTGGCTTAGGAAGAAACTCCCAAACTGGCGGTGGAGGTGGTGGAGCCACCTTTTCTGCTGATGGAAGAGGAGTGTTAGATTGTGATGGAGGGGCTGAAGCATTTTTTCTTTTGTAGGTTAGAATTTCCCTCCTCCTTAATTCCTTCTTCTGATCATCTGTTAATTTACTTAAGGCCCGAAGTCTCCCCTCTCTTTCTCCTATTCTTTCGGCATCATTGTTTGTTCTTGGGTAACCTGTTCATCGTTGAGATTCAAAATCATAAAGTTTATATCATCAGGATAGTCTTCGTCTTGTCGAGGGCACTCATCTTCCCTGTGGGGTTCTTGGCATGGGAGACACCAAGCTTCTATATCAACTGTCCCAACAGGTTTCAAAGTATTCAGGGCCTTTGCTTCTTGTTGAGGTCTTGGTTTCCAACCGGTGGCATCTCTCTGTTGTTTGGCAAACTGAGGTATGGGAGTAGATTGACTTCTTTCCACTGTAGTCATATGGTTCATAAGTTGACTCTTCACCTGGACAAACTGAGTATTCATTTGGTCTATCTTCTGAGTCAGGAGAGCAATCAGATCAGGAAAATTGTTGTTGGAAACTTCGTCCTTGATTCTGTCTTGTTGTGAGGGTACCGAAAAGGTTCTATTTTTGAATCATGGAGATTCTCTTCAATGTCAATACTGAATTCTTTAGCCTCTGCCAATGATGTGGGATTTTTATCTTCAAGAATGTATCAGAACTGCCCTTCAAAATCATTCATGTAAATGAGACAAACTGTTGATGTTGTAGGACGGTAATCTGTTGGAATTTGATTGTACAACTTGTCAAATCTGGAAATGAATTCCCTTACCATTTCATTCTCCTTTTTTTTATTTGATTGAACTGAATCCCATGTGTCCTACCATCTACTTTTCTCGACCATCTGCTCTTGAATAAGTTGGAAAAAGCATCATAGGACGTGATATGATTATCAGGGAGTCCTTTGATCCAATCAAGGGCTTCTTCAATCAATGATGAAGCGAATATTCTCATGGCCACATCTTCATGGTCAATACCTTCATTGTCCATATCCCAGCCCATGACATAAATGTGGTCTTTGACAGTGATCACATTGTTTCTTGGGAACTTTGGCAACCACTTGTTGACTTATGTTGGCATTTTCTTAGGGTAACCTTGGATATTGACCATGTTAAGGGGTTTGTAGAGGTCTCTTTCCCAAGGGCGAGCCATTGGAACAAGAGGAAAGGTATTATGGAAAAGGGTTTTAGCAACGAGAGACTTGAGGGGAGGCCTTCTTTGGTAAGCCTTAAAAGGATTGAACCTCCTAGGGGGAAAAGGTTTCGGGAAAGAAGGACTCTGGGAAGGTGGAGTCGCCAAATGATTTTCAAAATAAACTCATAAAGAAAGGTGGAAAGGGAACATCCCTTGGGTGGAGTCGACAAGCAAGATAAGGGAAATGATTTGGGATAGCTTACCAAGGTGTCGTTTGGGTATGAAGAAGATTCAAAATCTTCCTCAACAACGACGCCAAAATGTTATAGCGCAAGTTGTAGGTTGGGCAAAGGCCGACCCAACTACAAAGCAAGTGCTACAACTTGGGAATCCTACACCCAATGTCACCTCGATGTTACTAGGTCCGACACTTCAAGGGTGAATAGGTCACTCTTGGGAGGCGATCCCAGTGACTCTAGGGGTATTGAGACAGTGATAGAGAGAAATGGAAGTGAAGACCCTAGAGGTCAAGTCTAAGTGGAATGAAAAGTGGGAAGAGATTCCTTGTAAGTCAAGTGATTGTTTCCCCATAGGTATAGTACTTCTCCGGATGATCGTACTTGCCCGAGACACAAGGAAATCCAACTTGCAATGATATATGTTAGTATGGATCAAAAAATTAATATTTCTGTACATAATTTGCAGCAGTAGATGAGAGTTTATATCAGAAAATAAAACATCTAAATCAACATACAAAGATCTAAACTAGTTAATTAAATCAACATTGGGATTAGCAATGAATATAGGCTGAAAAATGGCACTTAAGAAGCAAGATAAGATGGTTGTTCTAAACATGTATTTTTTGCAGAAAATTGCAGCCTTATGTCTGTAGAATTCAATGGCATCCAACAACAAAATTAACCATGGAAAAGTTCCAAGAACTAGCCCAAAAGGTGCACCCTAGTTAGTAGAGTAAGTGAGCAAACTTTAGGAGCTAGTCTAGGGTTAGTTTAGGAGTTATGACTAGTAGTTTATCTAGGTTAGATAAACCCTAATGGTTGTAGGTTAGGGTTTTTAACAACAAGAAAAGTAATGGGAGAGAGGGGACACCATAGTAGGGGAAGACTCCTCTCAATGAGGCAAACCAACTTCAAGCAAGAAACCTTTCAAAAGATAAAAAAWTACGTTTCCCAAGGCAATGATTTTATATCTCCAATGCAAAAKTATATGACTAGTTCCTTTACTATTGGGTTAATGGAGTCAAATAAASAAAGAGCTAGAGAAACTACCTCCTTAGGGGTGTAAGCCTTTTTACTTACCAAGGCAAGTTTCTCTAGATAGGGTTTAAGCTAAGAGAGTGTATGCCCTCTACCTCCTTAGGGGTGTAAGCCTTTTTACTTACCAAGGCAAGTTTCTCTAGATAGGGTTTAAGCTAAGAGAGTGTATGCCCTTATACTTCTCTTAGCAAACCTTTGTATAATCAATGAGATGAAGCATAAAATGATGAATACTATGGTGGGGGTGTATGCCCTTATACTTCCCACCTAGCTCCTAGCATAACAATACTTGACATGAAAAAATGATAGCATAATTGTAAAAAAAAACATGCCAAGATCAAGAGAAATGCTAAGATAATCCACCATAAGAGCTAGAAAAAATCATCCAAGGCTAGCGGTAGACTTCCACCAACCATTCATCAATAGATATCCATAAACAAGAGCTAAAAGAGACAATCTTGCCAAAGATAGCAAAAATTTTAGATCAAGTCCCCTCAAAATGAGGGAGAGTTATGTTAAAATGAGATCTTATGATCTTTTATTTATACAAATGTCACCAAGGTGATTTGTCGAAAAATTAAGGGGTTAAACACAATATTAGGGGTCAAAAACCCTAATCTTTCCCCCTTTTACAAAGAAATTCATTTAAAATTCACTTTTGCACATAAGAAAACCCTAATTTAAGAAGGGCGTCTTCCCTTTAGGGGACGTTTTTCCACTTTGAGGAAGTCATTGGTGTTGGAGAAGCATGGGTAGGCCTCGAAAGGCCACATGTCAAGCATCTAAGAACTCTCATCATGGTGAAGACCCTCTTCTCCTCAAAAAGTCCATGTGTCAAATGAGTGGCATCTCACCACCATGCCCTAGCCCCTCAAGCATGACGTCAAGCTAAAAAATGGGACATTTTTCCCCTCAGGGGCAAATTGTTTGGAAAGTGATGGATGAGATATGTCATCCAAGTCATCATCAAGGCCTTCCAAGTATGATCTCTCTCATCTGGCATGTGGGCCCCCGACATCCAACCTATGGGCTTGTAACCCCACAGAAGCCCAATCTAGGCTTGTTCTCCCAAAACTATCCACCAACTAGGTCTTGCAAATACAAATGAGCACGCCCTCCAAGGATATCAAGTCATAACATCATGATAAACGAATCCAATTAATAAATAATCCATCTAAGTATGTTCATTGAAGATCACTATATCAAACAATTAATTGCTCAAAGACACTATGCGACTTGTCAAGCTTGAATATGGGAGGGTTGACGAGGTGTCCTATTGGGTAGATATTTCCCTAAGTCAAGGAGAGTTTCCAAGAGATCTCTCTCTAAGCCATGTAAATTAGATGAAGTGGTTGGGGTGAAGGCTCAATGGGCATAGGGCTTATGACATACAAGGGATCATAGTGTCTCATTCATGGATGCCTTTGTAGAAGGTGTGTGGTACCTTCGTCCACAATGCACTTTTTCCAAGCCCATCAATTTCCTTTTATCTTTCTTTTTTTGTATTTTATTTCAATATAGCATAAGGAGAGATTGAAGTTCATTGCCCTGGCGTGGTGACTAGATGATGGAAATGTTGATTTTTCAATAAGCTAGGTTAATCATGAAGTTAATTCCAATTTTAGCATTTAACCATAACCATGAATGTTGCAGCAACCAAGATCACAAGAAGAAGCACCATGCACAAGAACACAAGAAGCATCCTGGGAAACCCTTCTCAACAAGGGAATAAAACCCAACGAAATCCTTTGCTATATTCCTCAAGAGAAAGACCTTCACCACCAAGATAAACCCTAACATACAAGAGGGTTATCAAACCCTAGAATTCTAGCGCCCAAGAGAGGTGCACACCTTTTCCCAAAGAAGTGTACTTGCTGAAATTTCCAAACTCACATGAAAGACATGTTTCCTCAATGGGGAATTTACCTTTACTTATCCTAACCTAAGCCTGTCAACAGAAGTGTCTATTGGCACAACAGAGCTGACCTCACTTAGCTAATAATATAATTAATATTAACCAGATTAATTATCTTTTACATTAATTACCAGTCACATTAAGGTAGGGCCGACCTATACCCTTTACATTACAATTAGGGATACAGGTAGGTCTGACTCTTGAACAATATAACAAGGGATCTTGTACACCCACTAGTGCTCATCCACTAGGGACACATCCATAGGGATGTCCATATCTCTGGCTCACTGCATTACACAAAAGAACTAGATCTTCACACGTTCACTTGTGCTCGTCCACATGCACGTCCACTCTACAGACCTTCTTTCTCACTGCCTCACATAGGAGAATCATCTGGAGTTTCTCGTCAACTCTGCTGCACAGAGGAGGCTAATACATCATCTTCATTTCTGTTCACATGATGATGCACCCAACACTTTGGGATTTCACACGTTCACCTTGTGCTCAGCCACATACACGTCTAACTCAACAGATCGCCTTTCCCACTGGATAATCATCAAGAGTTCTTCTCAACTCTCTGAATGGAGGAGGTCATCTCTACGTTCCAGCTCTGTCTCAGGTAGGAACCGTGTACCCTTCATAGGGGATTTCTCTTAGGTTTTTAAGCTGGAGAAAAACTCACATAGTTGCAATGATCCACATCTCACAGGTTTTTAAGCTAGATAATGTCTCACATAGCTGCAATCATCAACACTCCCTCTTATCTAGGGAGACATTCTTCATCATGCCAAGTCTCACACAAATGTATTTTAAATGTTGTCTTGGCTGGAGTCATCAATACTCTCTCTCAACTAGGAAGGCGTTCTTCACCAAATTTGTTTGGTGAAGATGTCTGCAATCTTCTTAGGTGTAGGAAGGCACTGCATGTGTACGATTTTTCGTTTGCATCATGTCTCTGATATAAGGATATTTCATCTCATCGTGTTTCATTCCATCAGGAAACACTGGGTTCTCAAGGAGCTTTACACACGGCTCTTGGTTATCATCATAGGATCCATCTCATGGTCAAGTAAATCTGTCATAAGCTTGTGAAGCCATATTTCTTCGCACGCTCGATGCTATATACTCTGCCTCTGTGGTTCTCAATACCATAGAGTTTTGTTCCCTGCTGCATCAGGAAACCATGGCAAACTTCATGGTAGAAAATCAACCGAATGTGCTCTTCCAATCCACTGTACTTTCTGCTCAATCTGAATCGGCATATCTTGCAACTTCAAGTTCACACTGGAGGCACATCTCAGGCCATATCCAACTGTGCCTCGAATATATCTCAATACATGTTTTGCTGTTTTCTAGTGAGTCTGTCTCGGTTGACTCATGAAATGACTAAGCACATTCACTGCATGGCATAAATAAAATCTGGTGTTAACCAGATACATCAGTGATCCAATCAATTGTGGATCAGTCTCATCTGAATCATCATCAATCTTCTTCTTTAAATCCGTCACAATGGATTTTGCATTCTATCATACTGAACTTCTTTAATATTTTCACTATATATTTTCCTTGACTCAGGAAAATCTCATCGGTCCTCTGTCATACTTATTGTCCCAAGAAGTAGTGCATCATACTTAGATTCTTCATATTGAATTCATAAGTCAAGAACAATAGGGCTTTCTGAATAAGTTACCAAAAAAAATAGGCCTTTGTCATCAACACTGAAATGATATAGGTTTGGATTAGCAATACTCTACCTGTACTCCAAACTCATCAAGAATTTATCTGTCTGATATAGTTTCAAGCTCATGGAAGGTAGTATGGATGGAAGTGTAACAAGTTTACTGGATAAAGTGTCTCATCATAGACAACTCCCTTTGTTTGTGAGAAACCTCTGGCTATAACACTTCCATCAACTGTATGTTTGATCTTATAGATCATCTTGGAAGTTTACTACAGAATTCCCTTTTGGTTCTTGAATAATATCTTATGCCTCATTCTTTAAGATATACGGGTATTCTTCTTGTTATGGCATATTTCCATACCTGTTCTCTTGTGACTTCTTTAGGACAAGGAGGCTCACCATCAATAAGGTGTCTCATAACTGAAGGATAGCTTTGAAGATCTCTTTTACTTTCTCAGGATGTGCCTTGAGAGGCTTGTATGTTTCTCTGCCTCTTGCAGAGTAAGTCTAGGTAGGCCTTTTATGTCCTACTACAATATCTCTGAACATATTAACTGAAGAAACTGGATTAACTGGAATAAGGTCTGTCTCCCTCTGAATTGCTAAAGGGGGAGAAGGTATCGTCTCACTATCAATCTCCATCTGAGATTCTCTGGGTTTGTTGGATGAGTATCTCTTCTTTTAAGGACAATGTTTCTGCTTGTTCTTGCATAATAATCACTTAAATATGGTTTGGACTCCCGTACCAGGGATAATGGTCCAAATATTTAAGGGCTCCCATACTAGAGATTTATTAAAATATGCACTCAACTATAAAAATTGCAATCAATTGATTTACCTGGCTTGTAGTCATGCTTTAGTTTTAGAGGAATTACTTCTCCTCTCTCTTCTCTTCATTCTTTTGAGATGGGTCTGGATCAATGTCATCGGTGGAAGCATATTGCCTTCCCTTCTGCCTGGTTGGACAGTTTCTTGCATAGTGTCCATAATTGTCACATCTGAAGCAATGAATTTATGAAACATCTCTTCTTTGATAACCTGGGTTTGATGAAGACTTTTCACCTTTAAATGTTTGCCTGGAATTTCTTTTGAATTTTCCTCCCTTCTTTGTATGAAGTGCAAGAGCATGATTTTCTTCTGAGGAATCTTCCACTCCTCTATTTCTAAGTCTAAGTTCTTCTTGAGTACAATCTGTCCATAGACGATTAAAGGTTGATAGAGATTCTCTTCCACTGATACTCTGAAGGAAAGGCTCCCACGATTTTGGAAGATTCTGGAGAGTGGTTAAGACAAGTTCTCTATTAGACATGATTTCTTCGATGGTCTCTAGTTGTTCTTTAATTTATGATAGCTTCATAAAGAAGATGACAACTGAGTCACCCTTCGTCATCTTGGTACTTTGAAGTTGGCTCTTTAAGGTAAGAGCTCTGAGGGTGTTGTCACTTTGAAACATTCCTTTTAAAGCTTCATACATATCATAGGGTGTCTTTAGGTTGGTAATCCGAGGTAAGAGGTGGTCTCTTACTGAGTAGATGATTAATTTTCTTGCTTTGACATCTTCTTCCTTTCTTATCTTCTTCTCCATATTTGTAGGTGTGGCTCGTAGGGTTTTAGTTACCACATCCAAGAGGTCATCTTTTTCAAGAGTGACTTGAAGCCTTGATTTCCCGGAGCCAAAATTGCTTGCTCCATCAAGCCTATCTTCTACTAATGCTCTGTTCTTCATTTGATTGGTTTCTTCAAATTCTCGCCAACTGGATTTTGAAAAATTAATGATTAGGTTGAATTTTCAACCTTGGATTATATTGGACTTATGAGTGCCAACAATTAATTTGATAGTGTCACAGAGATGCTTGCTGATTCAGGAGAACGTTTCTTTAGAAATGTAGAATTAATATTGCAGGAAATTTTGACACCCTAGAAACCCTAGGGCCAAAAATCAAAATTTCTCGGAATTTCGTTTTGAGAGCTTCTGGAGATGCGCTAGAAGAGGCCGTACACTTCTATGCCAAAATTATCCCCAACGTCCAAGTATTAAGGGCCGAATCACCACAGAAAGGAAGGCCGTACAGAGTTTGCTGGAAACCCTAGAAGGGTCGTATGGTTCTGCAAAAGGTGTGCCGAGACTTGGTGGATGCTTGTGTAATGGGTTCTTTCAAGACCTGTGCTCTGATACAATGTTGAATTTTCAATAAGCTAGGTTAAGAATGAAGTTCATTCCAATTTTAGCATTTAACCATAACCATGAATGTTGCAACAACCAAGATCACACTAAGAAGCACCATGCACAAGAGCACAAGAAGTATCTTGGGAAAACCTTCTCAACAAGGGAAGAAAACCCAACCAAATCCTTTGCTATATTCCTCAAGAGAAATACCTTCACCACCAAGATAAACCCTAGCACACAAGAGGGTTCTCAAACCTTAGAACTCTAGCGCCCAAGAGAGGTTCTCACCTTTTCCCAAAGAAGTGTACTTGCTGAAATTTCCAAACTCACATGAAAGATATGTTTCCTCAATGGGGAATTTACCTTTACTTATACTAACCTAAGCCTGTCAACAGAAGTGTCTATTGGCACAACATGGCCGACCTCACTTAACTAATAATATATTGATATTAACCAAATTATTTATCTTTTACATTAATTACTAGTCACATTAATGTAGGGCCGACCTGTACCCTTTACATTACAATTAGGGTTACAGGCAGGTCTGACTCTTGAACAATATAGCAAGGGATATTGTAAACCCACTAGTGCTCATCCACTAGGGGCACATCCATAGGGATTTCCATATCTTTGGCTCACTGCATTACATAGAAGAACCAGATCTTCACACTTTCACCTGTGCTCGTCCACATACATGTCCACTCTACATACCTTCTTTCCCACTGCCTCACACATGAGAATCATCTAGAGTTTCTCGTCAACACTACTGCACAGAGGAGGCTGATACATCATCTTCATTTCTGTTCACATGACGATGCACCCAACACTTTGGGATTTCACATGTTCACCTTGTGCTCAGCCACACACACGTCTAACTCAACATATTGCCTTTCCCACTGGATAATCATATGGAGTTCTTCTCAACTCTCTGAATGGAGGAGGTCAACTCTACGTTCCAGCTCTGTCTCAGGTAGGAACCACGTACCCTTCTTAGGGGCTTTCTCTCATGTTTGTAAGCTGGAGAAAGACTCACATAGCTGCAATGATCCACGTCTCACAGGTTTGTAAGTTGGAGAATGTCTCACATAGCTGCAATCATCAACATGAAATGTCACCCACAAACACTTAATGGAAATGAGAAGGATGGCTCGTGATGAGACCTCCTTTCTCTCAGCCATGCAAATGAGACCCATTACCCTAGTTTGGTGACCAGATGATGGTAATCTCATACCACTAGATATTCATGGACGTGATAGGTCAGCGCATGATGAGACCTCCTATCCTTCAACTAACCTTTTAAGCATTCTTTATTATATTGTGGGTCCCCTTTACTCAAAGATAAACATTTCATTGCTTTTTTGGGTGATCCTTGGGTGAAGCATCTAGAAGGTTTACACAAGGATTTTATCTTTTACCCAACCTCAATGCCTCTGGGCCTTCAACCTCTTCTTCCCATAGAATGAGGGACAACCCCTTCTTGGGTCAATACACCCTAAAATCCCAAGAAATAAGGAAATGGAGGGGAATAATGATGGAAAGTGGTAAGTATGACCGGGAACATTATGATGGCTCATTAAGGGAGTTCCTATAAGGAAACCCATCCCCAAGGAAAACCACTTACTGGGGAACAATGTCAATCACCAAGGTGAAGCAGGGAAAAATGCATAATGTCCAAGCATATATCATGAAATCTAGAGCAATCTAAAATACAACATAATCAAATGGCTTAAATATTGAAATGATGCTCATCATAATACTGACTTATACCTCATGGAGCAAGGCCCACTGCCTTTTGGAAGCCAACTAATATGGTGGAAGCCATCTGCGATGGTGAGTGGGTTTTCCATATCTACAAAAGGGTACCGCTGGTTATTTAGTCTCTCTACACTCCATATCTACAATCTGAGGGCCTCGTGACATATTCTCTTTAGTTATCCACAGAATGGGGATAACAAGCATCAAAATGGTCTAATATAGGGTTACGGGTAAACGGAAAAGGATTAAAAACATGGAAAATAAGATGTCGACGACTCATCAACAAGTTCAATGTGAACATGCAGGAGGTGGTTCAAGCATTCATGACTATCGACGATAAAAATCACAACGAGGATTTCACTCGCAAAGTATTGCTAAAAGCCTAATATTTATAAGCTAAATGATATATATAATACTAGTAGGTGGGACCTCCTTGTAGATTGGAGGATCAAAGATAGTCTTGTTACACATTTTATGCTGCTGTTCGATGATGCTTACAGGGTTCTACATGATTGATGGTGAAATATTGGTTTTGTTCGCGACATAATGGTAGATGTATAATGCATGTTATATGTGGGATTCGTTACTCTAAGCTCTAAATTCCATGTATGAATGGCTTGTATTCACTGTTATTACAATGCTATTGGCGCCACAATTTATTACATGTTACACCTGCACAAGACACATGTTAGTCATAACAAGAGATAAAAACAATATGGAATAAATCTAAGAAAGGAAACTATGCTATGCTATACTATGAGAAATTGAAGTTTAAAAAGGGTTGATGTTAGTCCTAACTAGTAATGATAGTGGATATACGATTATTATTGAGTTATCCTTGGTACATGTGATATGTTATAGTGTGGTTTTGGATTAATGGTTAGTATGGATCAGGTGGTGCATTTGGCAAGTAATGTATGCAAGTTTCAATGGCATGGATTAATGTTGGCTGGTTGTCGTGTACTACGTAATTGAATGAAGGGAGGATGTAAGGGACATCAAGTAAATGCACATCACTCCATACCTCTCCCACTGCCCGTCACCCTAGCTTGGTTATTGTTCATTTGATTTTTTCCGTGGCTGAGCTCTGATATTCAAGCGAGGAAGGAACTGCTCGACCAAGCTCGCATATTTAAAGGTCATTGGGTTACATGTATGTTTTTTTGCCCATCCATGAACTCGCTCTGTTATGAAATAAATGTTGGCTTGATGATGTATTGGTAAACTCGTGGTGTTTCTCTGGAATGGTTGTTTTTGTGTTATTCATTGCAAATGGAAAATTGGATGGTTAAAGTCACGATTTCATTCACTATTCCGTGTGAAGGAAGCTGTGATGGCTCTCTGTTGTCTCTTTGGGATTTTGTTGGAGGGTTTCAATCGGTTTGGACTTGCTGGCCATCTCCCTACAATATTTGTAACCATACCCAGTCGTATTTGGTGTTATGGGGTTGCTGTGTATGATTTGAACCACCTTTGGGTCACTGCATATCGTTTTCCACCTCGTCGTGGGCTTATTTTATGTTATTGGTATCTGCACAGTTGGTTATGGTGGTTATTATGCCAAGAGGATTTCTTTAGGGTTGGTTGCTATGACCTGGGCTCTGTGGTTCTATCAACATTATTCGTCTTTTTGGGGAAAAAACACGAGGGTTATGCCCCTGCGTGTTTTTCGTGTTGGTTACCGGCCAATAAGAAACCTCTGCTCTTCTACATCGTGGTCTACCCTATCTGGTGTGAAATGTCACCCTGTCTTGCAAGCTAAAGGTTATGTGGCCTGTGTGTCCACCGCGTTGTCCTGAAGGGTTCTCACCTGCTATTGATATGGTTGACTCCAGTCTCCCTGTGTTTTAATGATTGAGCAAACCCTTGACTATTTTCTTGTATTCGTTGGTATCGAGCCCGATTTTGATTAACTCAACAGTGACACTTTGTCGATTATCTGGTTGACTGTTATAATTTGTTGGGTAGTATTAACAGTGGTTTTTATTATTGGCTCGTCTCAGTTTGATCGTGTTGTTGGAGAGTTGTGATTGGAAATGATAATTGTTATACAGTCGATGCCTTCTTTTGTTATGACAGTTGAATCGATAGCTCAACATGGTTTAATTGGTTGATTATAAAAGTTGTAACAGGAAATGAAAATGGGCTTACAGTCGCTGCCTTCTTTGGTTGTAAAAGTTGGATTGATAACTCAACATTGTTTATAGTTTGATTGGGAGTAATTAGATATGTACAGTCACATAAATGCTTCTTTGCGTTATGCGTTGGTCTGTATGTTTCCTACAACGTGGTATAAATTGAAATAATGGTCGCTGTTACTGTGTGTTTTAATTGCCCGATCGAGATTATTGCAATTTGAAGTATTGATGATTGTGGCTTGGATGTCCACTGTGTATGATTCATGGATATCATGCATCGTATCGTTTTATTGCACCATTAGAGATGGACATGGGGTTTTTAGTTGTATGGTTTCATTGCAATTTAATTTTTAAATTGGTTAAAGGAATGGGATTAGGCACGTTTTCAAAAGGCTTGTGTCTATGTTTGATTTGAAGAATTAATTTATGGACAGTGGTTAAGGTTTTGATGCTGAACAGAGTTGAAACAAATGACTGTGTGTTCATTGGAATTTTGTTTTAAATATAAAATGGAAGAAATGAGAGGAAACATAATTCTTATACAGGATGTTTGGAAGGCATATTGATTTTGAGTATGATGACACTGTGTTAATTAAAAGGGTTGAAGATTTAAATGTGGATAGTGAACAAGTGTTAACACACAGTAATTGATTAATTGATCACAGTCATTGTTTAGTTTGTGTTGGATCGTTTGCATTACATACATAATTGTTTTATGGATTACTTAATTGATTTTATGAATAATATTCGCTTTTTTCCCTACCATTATTTCACTTTTCTCACATTACAATCCCCTCGCCTTCCCATATTCATTATCCACTCACAATTCCTGAAATTTAATTATAGTTAGGGGAAACTCTATATTATGACAGTTTAAGATCGCAATGATGGATTACAGTGATATATTCTTTGGTTTACATTACAATTGATTGTTTGTTGTCTGTGAGCAGTAATCATGATCTTTTCCCCCTCATTTTAACATTTTCCGCTCAATACAACCCCTCACATATCCCATAACCGTTTTTCACCCCCTTCTCATTGACAACTATTAAACAATTTGTATGGATTGGATTGCATGAGTCTGATATGTTGCTGAGCCAAATTTTATTTCATATTTTAAAATAATTGTCATGTGTGGTTGTTAAAGAAACTATTTGCTAATCAATTATGCATACAGGAATGAGATTTTGCAGCATAGGTAGCCATGGCAGGAGTAACCAAGGAAGAGGTAATTGGAACAGGGGCCCTATAAGGCCAAGATTCTCTATACACTTTGATGCAGACTCGCAAGAGTTAGGCAAACTATTTCAAGCTGGGTTTTTTAACTGGATTGGGCAAGGAGTGGTCCAACCTAGGCCTGTAAGGCCTCCCTTCCAAACCCCACAGGTCCATGGTACCCCCGTGCCTCTTCATGTCTCACTGCAACCTGAAGTTCCCGAAAACGACGGATGGCAAGAGATTGTCCACCCGACAGTCTCCCAACATCGTGGCTGGCCTAACTTATCCTTACCTGCTCCTCCACCCATCAATCAAATTGTCCAAGCTTCACCTGTCCACTCACCAGTTCAGTCTTCCCATGCAAGAAAAAGGTTGAAAACCGAGGCCCACCATGCCCTTGACAAAGGAAAAGCCACTGCTGCCCCTTCCTCACCCTCAAATGATTATGATAAATCTGTGTCCTTTCGCATGCATTTGAGAGATGATTGCTCTCATTTGATCAACGAGATTAGGCCTAAAGGCTCCACATAACCTAAGGCAAATTCAGAGAGATCAAAAGGTGACAACAACAACAAGGAAAAGATTGCTTCCCAGAGTGGAAAATATGGATTTTAAGCTTTTTTATTTATTAATTGTGAGAACAATTGACTTATGAAATTTTGGACAACACACTATTTTTGGATATATGAGTAATATATTTTGGAAATAATTTCAATTATCATTGAGATAAATTGTCAAATATGAATGTGATGATGGGAGTCACAAGGAGAGATGTTTTGTTTAATTAACTAGTTGTGTTATGATTGTTAAAAGCTAAAGGGAGTCACAAGGGGTCCCACCTACTAGTTATTATTTATTTAAAAACCCTTATTATGATTTACTACTTTTCCCCCTAACTAAAAATTTGGTTGAGTTTTAGTTAACTTAACTAAGGAAGTAGTTCTACTACTTCAACCAATTCTAATTTGCTTAAAGTCAAAAGGAAAGGGGGGAACAAGAGGAAAATAGAAGGATAAGCATACTAAGGTTTTCTCTTTGAGTTTTGTTGAGATAATTCAGTTTTCATTCATTCCTTAATTAATTAGAAGCCTAATTCTTTTTTATGATAGTAGGGTCCTATTGTAGACAACAAGATTCAGGGTTGAATTATATCATTCAGACACTTGCTTTTCAGAGGTGTTGATCTTTGTTTGATTGTCTGTGTAGACTTGTCTGTTTGTGAATTAGATTTCATGACTGACAAAGGCTATTGTGCAGAGTCGAGTGGGCAACGATGTGTGGCAAGATGATCCAACTTTTAAAGTTCATTTTTTTACTTTCTCTCAGAAGTCCTTTTGTATGTTTCATCGGGGACGTCTAAGTTTGACTTTGGTCCAAAACTTCCTCAGGAAATTTTGTAAAAAGAACGATTCTTTGATGAATTGGAATGAAATAAAGGATTGCTTTATGTCTCATCTGTTTTGATTATTGACTTGGTGTCTTTACTTCTGTCTCTATATTTATTTCAATATCTGTTATGTTTTGAAAATTACATAAATAATGAATTTTTGAGCAAGCTTTTATTTATAAAAAAACCAACCTAAGCACTTGTAAACAATACTTGTGAATTATGATACCAATTTTGATGGCTATAAATCTAGGGTGATATTCCCGTCTATCTTTCTTTAGCCAAGCAAGATCTGAAAATGCTTGAGTAAGATCATTTCATATCTTTTCCTCAACATTTATTTGGCGACCATACTGGGGAGATCTTCAATATCTCTCTAGTTAATTTTTATGCTTGATTAACATCGAATACATCTATTTTTTCTGATATTGATTCTTTGACTGTTTTATTTCTTAATAACTGTGCCTGTTGCAAGGCAACCCAATATTGAGCCCAGTGTTCAAGATCAGACCAGCATTGCTTTGAATTTGTTTAACAACATTTTAGACACCGCCAATACTCGTGCTGAGCTTGATCATTCATGGGCAGCAATTGAACGAGATATTAGTGCCCAAGAACGTTGGGAAGCTAGACGTAGACAACCTAGAAATCAGCAGTAACCTTTTTGTTCCTTCAGTTTTGGCCTTACTTTCATGTCCTTAGACTCTCGTGTTTCTAGAAGAAGAAGAGGCTTATCACCTGAAATTAATCCCATCGCTGAAATAGGAAGAAGGAACATTGTGTTATCAACCCAACAAAGTGATCTAAGGAGAACTTTGTCTAATTCATCCAGTTCGTCTTTCTCTCCCTCACTTATCATCCACAAGATGGCATCTAGTGGTGGCTCTGGTGGCACTGGAAGTGCTTCCTCCTCTCAGTCTTCAACTTCATCAGTGATTGGTAGCTTATATAGCCACCATATCCCTTTCCAATCTACCACAAATCCTACCAAAGTCATTAAAAAGTATGGGCTTTTTCAGTTTGAAGAAGACGCCACAACCACACCGTGGCATGTCTCCTCTCCTCTTAACCTAACACCTGCTACTCGTCCACTTCCTAAATTCAAAGAGAATCTCCCTAGGTTTTCAGGAAATAGCACTGTCACTACAAATGAACATCTGGTGGAATTTTCTAACGCTTTTCACAACATAGGAGCCAATGACAACGATACTTGCATGCGCTTATTCATCAATTCCTTGGAAGGAAAGACTGTGACCGATTTCTATGACATTCCTCCTAAGATTCTGTCTACTTGGGAGGAGTTAGTTTATTGGTTCAAGTCCACCTCTGGGCAATCTAAAATCCTAGCTGAGCAGTTATGAGAGTACAATAGCATCGCCTATAAGGATGGTGAAATCATCAAGTCCTTCAACTTGCGTTTCACTAAGTTATACAATCAAATCCCTGAACTCATTCGATCTCAGAACCAAGACGCTTTCATGCATTACTACAATGCATTACCTTCCCCATATTGTCATTGGCTTGAGGAAAAATCCATTGATAACCTCAGTTCCGCTCTGCATACTTGTTTAGAGTATGAAGAACAACTTGAAAGAACAAGTCTTCCTTAGGGAGAATCAGTTAAACATACATACATGTCCGCCCTCTTACAACTAGTACAATATATGAATAATCGTATGATAGTGTATGAGTGAAAAGGAAATGTCTCCCCTTTCACCCCTGGAGATTCATCCTCTTCTGTACCCCCCTTTAGAAATCCAATGGAAAATAATTTTCAGCCTAATGTTATCATGCCTCAAAGTTGGTGTAACCTTTGCGAGGAACACCACGGGGAAGCCACATGTGAGGTAAGGACGAGTGCCATAGATAAGATCTTTGGTAAAAGACCAGAAACTACCATCGCTGTCCTAGATTTTGCAGAGCCAGAAGATGTCATGATCATCAATACTAGGAACAAATCCTATGCTCCCAAAGGAAAATTTGATCCTCCCCGAAATTATTCTAGCCCGAGCTCATCCTCACCAGCTGCCACTGTTCAGGTTCTTAAAGTTCTTGTAAGTCAAGGAATTACCTCCCATCTCCCCTCTTCCAAATACAATATTCTGAATCAGTTGGCCAACATCAAAGCAGATGCAACCCTTCTGGACATGGTTGTTGTCCCTGAACAACATAGACATCTAAAAAATATCATGGAAGGAAAAGCCTCTGTTGTAGCCAACCTCTTTGAAGAAGTGAATGAAGAGGATTCGTCTGTAAATAAAGTAGGTGTACATAACTTTAGATACCCTGTAAAAAATCCCCCTTTTTATATTTCTGTAAATATTATGGGTAATATCACCCATTGTTGCCTCATTGATGGCGGTTCGGGCCCAAGTGTGATGTCAAAGATTATTATGGAAGAGCTAGGCTTGTCTTGTACAAATGAAAACGTCAGGAGCATGCTCTCTTATAATAGTCTACAACAAACGACCATAGGTGAGATTAAAGATGTGAGCTTAGTTTTGTGTGCACACCCTGAAATAAGGACAACCCTTAGTATTGAGGTAATTGATATGCCAGTAAGTAATTACTCAATCATCTTGGGAAGAGATTGGCAAGATTTGACGGGTGGATACCTCTCACTCGACGGGACACATTTATCCGTTCCTTAGAATGGTAAAAACATTATAGTCCTTAGAGAGGGAAGGATTTCACCTTACATAGAGAGTGTCCCACAACCTAATGTGAACTATATCGAAGAGGACCTAGGAGTGTATT